>KZ345263.1:146623-158666 GCA_002352805.1 Teladorsagia circumcincta
TCTTCTTTACAGAAGGAGAAAAATGGAAGTTACAGATTATTTTTAATATGAAATCACATACCTTCATTATCAGTCACTGATACAACGCCTGGCTTCAGCACTCCGATAGTGGGTACGTGGTTGGCAAGAACACCGACCATGCCAGCGAGGGTAGGTACATCAACTTGCTTGACTACCGCATTGTTGAAGAATGCCTGAAAACTAAATCCATGTCTGAAAGGAGATTCGCATGGAAAAATGAAGAAGAACTTCACAATAACGACTTTTGCGAAGGCTACAAAACAGATAATATAACTAAGGGTAGGCCATATATAATTTTGAACAAAAAATCCCCTAATAGGGTCCTGTGAAGAATTTTGGATTTTTCAATTTCGAGCACAAAACGTTGGATAGATGAGTGGTCGTACTACCACCCTTATCGTACCACCTAATCCAATTTATAGCCGAAAATTCACATGACTCACATTACCTTTTCTTTCATCTGAAGTGTGCCATTAAGAACTTTTCATAATTTTCAACCAGCTCACTAAAAGCTGAAGAAAATATAATGAGCACTTCAGCTGTAGAAGGGTATTTTGACCCAAGGCAACCAGGGATGAAATTTTGACCACGCCTGTGATGGGAAGAAGCTCCGGTGCGGGTGAACAACTTCCTTCGCTCTGCAGAAACCCCTGCTTCTACAAGAAACGTCTACATTCCCAGGATCCCTCGCATCGTCCTCTCTATCTCTGCCTTTTGAACAGTCTAAGAAATAGGGCAGGAATTCCTTTTTGCTTTTCTTAGTTTCAAGGGAAGTTAATTGCAGGAGGGAATTCCATTGTTCACACAACTATCCCATCAAAACTCCACACAAGATAGAAAGCTCAAATATGCAGAAGCGACTGAAAGATTAAGTCAAACACCCAGCCCATAAGGGCCGCTACCCTCCTCTTCCAAACAGTCAATGATCCTACTCTTCGAAACGTGCATGGCAATCCCATCTTTACCTTAGCAGTGTTCGTTTGCGACAGCTAAGCTTGCAAGGAAAGGAGAATTACACACCGAGATATCTCTCGCCTATGAAAAGAGGAATATTGAAGCAAAAATCGCGCAAAATCCAAAGCAACTTCACTTACTGCATCTGGGGAGGCAAAAGTTAGCCGAAGTTCTTCCGTATTCTTCTGCTGAGCCGCTGCCGCAGCCAACCCACGTCGTGAGAGGACGGCCATTCGGGATAAGGACCTGGCCAACATCCTGTCAAAGAAGCCCTAAAAAGCTAACTTTAGTCGCTGAATTGAATACGGCCTATGAGGAAGCTCAATCGAGTTCCAAAACGAGGATACAGCTCATAACAAACTAGTGTAATCCTCACCCCCAGACGAAGCAACTAGTTTGCTCCTCTAGAAGTGACCTTAGAGGACCGTACTCAAACAAGCCAGGCAAGTTTAAAAAACGCAAAACCCCTCAAAACGCTAAACAAAAACCAAAAGGAACCCATGAAACTCAGAAAAAGTACGCAAATTCAATACCGTACTCTATGCCTGCACATCAAAGAAGTTGACAAAGGAAAGGTTCGATTAGGGCGCGAAAACCATCGTGTGCTTTTATGTTGTGATTGTGTGGCAGATGAAACGTTATAAATTCGATCTATTTCAGCAGGAGCGGGCATTTTTGTGCAGTAGAGTAGCAGTAGGGTGCGCCTGCAATAACCACAATTCGGCGCGGTGTGTCTCAGAAGGGCAAATTTGTAGGAAGGCCCCAAGAACTAAGCCCAGGGAGAGGAATGAACTCCAGAGAGAATGAAAATAGTTGCGCGATCGGATCCTTCTTGTCCCAACACAGTGTTTCCGTAACCACCAACGCAATGTAAGGGCTGCCATCCCGAGCCACATTGCACCCCCGATGTTTCTAGGTGCACCTTCGGGGAGGATGTGAGAGCGAAAGCGAAGTGGTTCGCGCACCCCGAACCAGAGTCATCTATCCGTTGTGCCAAGTTCAGCGAGAGGGTGGAATTGAACCAAGGGAATGGGGGGTCCTATGTGCAGACTCACTATAAATTCGAAAGCCGCAAGGCATCAGGCATAGCATTGGATGTCAAGCTTTTAACCCTGTGGGGACAATGACACCCACCGGTGGGTGCCACTTTCAAATTTCAGTCTTTGCGCAATCTGAACATTTTTAATACATATACTAATAATTATAAACATGCTTCGTAGTATCTATTCGCAGTATGGTGTAGGGAAATGTTCAGGAAGAGCTAATTTATACCAGTTTTTAGAATGTGGGATTTAGCTCGCCGACAAATTAGTTAGGATTTTGCAGTATTAGGCTAAAGATCACTTACTGATCAGGACTTCTTCGGCTTTTAATAGTCTTCAGACACAGGGAAGAGATTTAATCGTATCAAGAACTCTACTATATATACCCTCGCCTTCAGAAAGCCAGAAATTGTGCAATTGCACACCATACACGGAAATTGACGACGGCCGCGAGAAAATGGTAATTATCAGCAACAAAAAAGTTATCTAGAGAGATTTCAATGTTTGCAGAGTAAAAAGAAATGCAGGGATCAGTTTGCAAGAATGGCTTCTCGCGAGCGATAGGAGAATTTTCAGAAACGTTCCTGCAGGAAGGATTTTCACGACCGCTCGAGTAAATTTTGGAAGCGCATGCTCCTGAATTCCGAACACGCAAACTTTTTTCTGAAAATAAGTTGAATAGGTTTCGAAGGAAGTTACGACCACCGAAACGTAAAAAAAACTCACGGGGTCTATTCCAGTTAGGGGGGCATCGTTATGCAGCTTCTCGGCGTTCTTGTGTAAAACCGCACAATCTAGTTTCACATGCATGTCAAGTGACTGCCCTCACCCCACACCTCCCTAGACTGCCTACATTCCCCTTGGCTCGCAGTTGCCGTAGCTTTCTGGAGAATCTGCATCACGATGCCCCCCCCCTAACTGGAGTAGACCCAACTCACGAAGACGATTTTCATATCGATGACTTTTTGAACAAGGCAATTGATTGCAATGCAATGCAATCAATTGCCTTGTTCACATCATCCACGTTTCTGAAAATTCTTCTATCTTTTTCGAGAAGCCCACCCTTGCTAACTGATCCCTGCATTCTTTTTACTTCCAAACCATTGAAATTTTCTGGAATAACTTTTTTGTTGCTGATAATTGGCCATTTTCTTGCGGCCGTCGTCAATTTCGGTGTATGGTGTGTAACTGCACAATTTCTGATTATTTGAAGGCGAGAGTACACTTCTGAAGTTTTTTACTGTCCATCCCTCTGGAATCCCAGTCCCCCTTCCCAAACTTCCGATTTTTTTCCAAAAAGGTATAATTCAAAAGATTAGGACTGCAGCTATATTTGGCCTATTGCTAAAATCAAAAATTCGATAGAAAAACTATTTTCATTGACAATTTTGCTAAGTGTTTAGCGAAATTTGGGCGCGCCAGTCGGACAAAAATAGGCGTGGTCCCATGAGCTCGCTGCCTGCAAAACCGCATCACCGCCAAAGGATTAAATACAACTGCAACCACTAAGCTCATGGATGTACATGGCGCATTAGCAGGCACATGCTTTCCGATGCTTCCAGACCAAAGTGAAGTGGAAGAAATAGCAATGATTCCGGCTAATTCACTTCAGAGACCTACATAAACTGCTGGCAATAGAAATGCTTTCATTTCAGGGGTTTTCTAGTGAAATAATTTCGGCACTATTGCACTAGGCACCACTGCCTTTAGGCGCTCATAAGCTTCTTCAAGAATGAATTATGAAAAGCGGCAAAGACATTGAAAAGCGCATGATCTTTCTCAGTCAAAAATTATGTAATTGTGTAATCCAAGTGGAGTAAATAGGAGAAAAAAAAATTCGCGAAACTCCCCTATAAGGCCCATAGGCCTTGTTCACTAATATTACATCCATTTTCAGCACCACGACTGTTCAAACCAAATTCGCTGTACGCTAGTGCAAGACATGGTTGAGGCCATGATTACAAATGCGACATTTCCTTCTGGTCGTTTACCCTATTCAGCGCCCATTTCCCTCTCGTCTGTGCCACCAGGACTAAGCCTTTGGAGAGGGGGGGGGGGGTTCGAAGTGAGTAACCCATCATCTTGTGATGCACACACTTCATCTTTTACCACACCTTGCGTGGTGTACTCTCTGTCACCTCCCTGGTATAGGCTTAGTCTTGGGCGCTTTAAGTAAAAGAGGTCAGGAGAGCATAAATGAGCGTTTAGCAGCGCAAATGCCAGGAACGAAAGTCATATTAGTAATCAGGACCCTCGGTAATCTCATCGAAAAAGTTTCAGCGAAAATTTTTTTTAAAGGAGGACTCCACGGAAAGGACGAAGGTCGAGTTAGGGAGAAATTGCCTAGTGGGGAGACCGGCGAACATTCTGAGGGTGCGGACAGGCACGCAACCGGCAGCGGCACATTTGACCTCGGAGAGCTAGCAGGGCTCAATCTTGGCGGGTGCGCCTGTCTCCGCCCACCGTCTGTCTAATCACTCGCCACAGGCCTATACGTGGCGATTGATTGGATAGCGGAGAGAGCGTGATGTTGAAGAGGGCACAGCGATGGGAGTCTCATCAATGCCGAGATCAAGGCGAAAGAGAGGGGTCCAATTTCTTGGGTTCTGAGCCGTTTTTCATGGTTCCGCTTCCTTTCTGGTACTACTCACCATCCCTACAGTAATTTGGAATGGATTGAATTTTCATCGTAAATTCTGCCTTTAACCCTTCTCACCTCCCACTGGAGCTGTATTAGTGAGTGCAATAAGGCCACAACTTTACTTTGTCAAGCACTGATCATGTGGTTTCCTATGTTCTCACCGCCTCTCGTAGAATCAGTTTTGAAGGAACTTATGAGCGCCTAAAGATTGAATCCCCTTTTCTGGAGAATAGCCTAAAAATTGTATAAAAAACCAATGAGGATATTTCTCGAACTCGTAATCTTCCGGTTGATTTTAGTGCTATCGGAAGGCCTAATATCGAAGTTCCTATTATGCCTTCAAGATTTGAAAAAAAAAGATTGTCATTTCACCCTGAGACTGGCCGAGGAGTTTCACTTAAAGGCAGAGTTCATTATCAGAAGGCACCCCATTAGAGTCAAAGTAAAGGTGGACAGTGGTGCCAGAATGAAGAAAAACAGTGAGAAACGGCTCAGAACCGCTTCCTCCGTTGATTTCCGCATTGTCCGCATTGATGTGAATCTCACGATGCTGATCTCTTCAACGATAAAGATCTTCCTGCCATCGTTACCAGGGAAGTCATTCAACTTCCCTTGGAATTTTGAGATAAGACCTAGATAAGACGGTAGAGCTTTAATCGGTGGTTAGTAAATTTGGAAATCAAAACTGCAAAATGAACCTGCCAAGGAAGTTATGAGCAGTCAAAGTTGCTGGAGGCGAAGCGTTACGCATGAGCTGTGGTAGCGTCCAGGCATTAAGAGTCGCCGTGGAGTAGTGGTAGTACTCCAGCTCTCCAGCACGTGGGTCATAAGTTCTTTTCCAGTTAGAGTACAAGTTGTGCTAGTAATGTCCCTCCCTAAGCAGAATCCAGCCCTTGTTCACCTTATCCGTCTCCAGAATGTGAGGTCATCCGCCATCGATTGCTTCAGGACCCTAATTTCTTCAATCGATCCCTCGGTGAACAGTTTCAAGAAGGAGCAGCTCTGAGCGTGCGAGATTGCTGCTACCTCTGTTCCAAACATCGTCGTGGACGTTGATTGCCCGTTGAGGAACTCGATCTTCACACCATGCCCTGTGGCAGATTCTGTGAAGTCGCCAGTGTTGAATTCTACACGAAGTTGTTCTGCATATTTGGAGGTGCTATTCAATTCCTAGTTTTGACATTGTGTTTTGAGTTCAGAAAGGTTGGATTAATTCGATTTCAATTAAAAAGCCTGATCAGCTTCCTTGAAGTAATCCAAAGAAGAGACCACTGGCGACAGAAGGCTGTCCTTGAATATTGCTTGGATCCTTTAAGATTTGAGAATGGTCGATAAATAAATTAATCTCCGCAAATGTATCTCTCTTCTCATTCTTCTCCCTAATACCAATCCCTCGCCATCACGAGCCCGCTCATCAGTAAAGTTCATGCCCATTCTGAAAATGAATAAATACGAGTTATTCCCTGAATGTTTCTCTATAAGCGGACGCAGGCCCTGCTTCACTACCCTCACGGTCTTCAGAATATGACGTCATAGGTCATCGTCGTCGAGCTGAAGGTGGCCTACCGTAACTGCTTCACCCTGAAGCTCTTTCATAGTTCCTTGAATCGATTCAATTTGAGCTAGAATCCTTACGAGATCGGCTCTGACCATGCAAACCCCCTCGGAATCCGCCTCTCAGAGACCGTCGTAATGGTACACGATCCGTTGAGCACCCTATTGAGCTCGACCAGTGCATCGTGTTTCCAGGGCAAATTTTTTCTGATTCCGACCAGGTAGATGGCTACTATGAAGAATTCTTTATGAAATGAAATGTGCTCTTTAATTCTAGGTTGGGCGTACTCGCTTTGAATAGAGCAAAGTGTGATCAAATCCATTTGAGTACCAAGGCAAAATGTCCTCTTTTTATTGCCTACCGCCCCCCCCCCTCTATGCATCTTCTTGAGAACTAGTGCAGCCACAGTGCAGGGAATGCTCGTGAGCTGGAAAATATGTGAATCCATTCGATATTTCAACTGATTGATCCTCTGGCAATGAAGCTCCATGAAGCAGCTCGATGGAGTGATTTTGCCTGGTGCAAGTTTATGGTGCTAAGTTTTCAGCGATAAGATCTATAGTTACTTCAAAATTCCATGTCGAATCGGCTTGATAAAGCCACCGCTACCAGTATAGCTAAATTCAAATTATTACAGGCGAACCCCAGACAGGAGTCGTGTGAACGATTACCTTCGGTCTGCAGGAGAGATCCCTATAACAATAAAAGATGTGGCATTTCCGTGGACTGAGATCGAATAAAGAGAGCTCCAGGGTCTTGCAAAGTAAGCTGCTGAAACTACAGATCTTTTCTTTCATCAGGCTGTTGTATGGCACCCCTGTTGTCCTCTCTCACCTGAGACTCCTCTCATTGCGCTTAGTCTCTCATTGCCATAACACAGATGATTACGAAGGTGGGCGAGCCCTTAACCTGAGCGTTCTTCATGGATTATTTTCCTTTCCTCTCTACGCCGGCCAATTTCGCACCAATACGTCCGTGTTCGTGTGCACTACATGAATTTGATCCTGGAGGGCCTTTAAGGCCAGAAGTCTTTGCTTTAGCGCACTGGTTTCTAATATTTAAACTCCTTAGGAATCGCTGTTCAGCAAAAAAGGCAGAGCGAACAAAAAAAGCGCGCGTCCTTCCTCCAAAAAGAAAACGGATCTTCTGGATTTGTAATTACAGAGAAATTGATTGTCTACGCAAGCAAAGCAGTTAAATCGTTCACTAATTGCGTAACCCATGTAAACCCTGTGCGAGAATTCTGGGGTTGGCGCGTCGTCATGACGACCAGGCAGACGAGGTCATCGACGTCGCTGCTAGCAGGAAACTTCACTGCTCGTTAGCTTCGCTTTTACTATCGTGCAGCATTACTTCGCTTTCCTGAACTGTTGTACTCGTCTTCTACTGCTCTTTCTTTTGCTTTCCTTTTCTTCCTTGAAAGTGTGGGCTCTCTCTCAGATCAATTGTTTCCAGATATACAACTAGCGTCTTCACATAGGCTCATGTGATCCGCTGGCTAGTTGGGTATTTCGTCGCCTGCAAACCACTCTCAATGACACAGGAGAAGGCGTTTTTGTTGCTGATCAACGGCCATATCGAATCTGCTGAGGTACGATGATGAACAAGCTAAGAATTATTCCGTTTCTCATGTCCTCACATTTTGTTTCGGCAGCTGGAAGAGAAAGCCGATTTTAAATAACCTGGTGTTTCAGACTTTTTAGGGGTTTGAGGTTGAATTTGCGCTTTCATCACGTATAGGCTCAGGCTCTTTTCGATAGGTGAAGTCATTATTGAATTCATGGATACCGATTATTTTTCCTTTTCTTGTTTTGTTTGTTGGGCCTGGTCCGTCGGGAACCTGTTCCGCTCTGGTTTGGCACCCCTTTTGATTCCGCTGACGGGCCTCTGGAGCGCAATAAATGGATAAAGTGCAATTAGTGAGAATGGAGCCTAGGGTATACACTCACTGCGGCTCAAACGATATGGGTCAAGATAAGAGCGTTTATAGCCCTATGAAAAGAAGCTCTTCCTGAAATAGCGTGGAGAAGCGATCCTGAGTCAACAGCTGAATGTTTTTGCCTAGGCCCAGTGGGAGGAGGTTGAGTGTGGGAGGTGCTTCATTGAGGGTGGACCTGATCATGTGCAAAAAATGGATAGGATGACAATGACGTAGGATGCCTCACCGGTATTTATCGAAGAATTACTTTAAAGCGAGGAATTACGATAAGATTGAACTGGGTTCTTGGTGGAAGTGGATGCTGATAATCTCCAGTGGCGAAAAAAAGCAAAGAAATCCGTCGAGAACGCACAAAATGGGACCCCGTTCTTTGCCCATTGACCTCCAGTAATGGACGAGCTAGCGACTAAACAAGCGGTCTTTTGCACATGGTAAACCGATAGCCACAATCATAATAGCAAAGGCCATGCTTTGATTGCTTGCAAAGAACGCTAACGTGTTCCATGGGAAAGTTATAGGATACGCGCTCAAAACGGAATACCTCATCTAAATGATAATCCTGGACGCTGTTTCTGGGGACGGAGCTCGACCGTGGCGGAGCTCAGAAAGAAATGGCAAGCCTAGTATGCTGCATTTAGCGCCCCTCTGGCCACAAAAACGCCACATATCGCTTCCTCAGGCCCCTCACTACTGCTACCACTGGTCCATGTACTTCCACGCTGCACACACACTTTATCGTAATCTCTCACTTTAAAGCAACAGTCTCAGCAGGATCGCAAAATTTCCATGCTATGGGGTCGAGTCGATGCGTTAGCCCTATTAGAGACTCTAGGAACTGTCACAAACCAAAAAACTAACCTTACAGAGCCGCAAAATAGCCAGGGAAGTGCCGTTTGGAGGGGCGTTCGCTAAGATTTTAGGGAACGCCCATTTGCGAATCATTGCCGAGTCTTTTTCATGGGTTTTACTTGCTCATTTCATTTGATTTTTGTATTTCTATCTTTATATGATGCATATGTCTCCAATTGTATTAGGGCAAATGAGGTTGAAATCCTGCGAAGCAAGTAGTTCAGACATCTCGTCCTCCACGTGAAACCTGTTCAAAGTCTTCGCCGGTGGATTTCTTTCTTTTTTTCCTTTATTGCCAGTCAACTCTTTGTCTACAACTTCGTTACCGACCGCTTAACGCCTCGAATTCGTTCTGAGACTGTTGCTTCGAGAGAAAGCGTGTTAGCAGAATTTTTATCTTTACCGCTAAAGATACCCTTACCCTTATCTAGATCCTCATCAATAAAACCGCAGAGCACAATGGAGTGCCCCCTCAACCCCATTCTCACCTGAATAAATGAAGCAATTGGGGCTTCCACCACCCCTCGTAGCCTCAAAAAAAAGAAATTCCCATGAAACTTTGACAGAAGACCTAGGTGTATCGATAGAGTCTTGAACGCTGATTTCAAACATGGACACTGAAACTGCTACTTCAACTTTCTAAGAAAATTGTGAGTCTTCAACGCTGGCAGAACACTTTCTGTACATGCTAACGGTTTTTAGGTTTTCTTCTGAATAACACTGTACAAATTATTCTGGTCCTATTGTGACATTTGTTTTTTAAACAGCGTTTTTCTTCTGTCTGGTTCAGTGCTGTTTCCGTGACCTCCACCTCCGCAAATGATCTTCTCACCATTACCATATTTCCGTTTACTTTCTTAATAGCCCGTCCATAAGAACTACTGAACGAGGGTATGGCAAAAACTGAATGATTCGCATTCTATTATACTTTGTCCTAAGCTAGACCCTGTCAACCACTAATGCTGAGCTTGCTCGAAGAGTCGCCCAATTAAGAATCCAATTGGCCATGTAGAATAAAACAGCTAGTAATAGCTTTGATATTGGAGAAGAGAGAAATAAGTGATCACCACCAAATATGCACCGCTGCCAATATGTGTCAATCACCCACAATCTCCCACCATCCACATTCAACCACGGACCTGTCCTCCGTTAGTTGAATTCGCTGAATAGTGGTCTGTGAACGACATTCTGAGTTTTGCTAACAATTTTGGAATTATTTCTGCAGTTATCATGATATATGAAGTTATGGAAGTAGCGAAATTGCTAGGACCGTCACAGAAGTGAGAGTAACACAATTGGTTAGCACAATGTTTATTTCCACACTATGCTAACAGTGTCACACCTCAAAAGTTGACAACAGGCGCACGGCTTCTGCGGTTACACTCTGTTCAGATTATTCTAATCGTGATTTTTTCGCAGACGTGCTACGTTATATATGAAGTTTCTAGTTTGGATTAAAGGTTTAACATATCAAGCCACTGAATGATCAGAGATAAATAATGGCAAAAGTGCTAATTTCAGTTCCCTGAGATTCCATCGATATGTGTGAAGTACTCGATGAGCTACGGACCCGACTGGAAGCACGTGGCCGGCTCCACTGAGGGACTGTCTGCTACGTGTTTTCGTGGCGAATCCCATCGCTTCGTTCCTGATCTCCCTATCACCGCCACATTCTCAAGTACCAACCCATACAAGTGTGGGTGTTCAAATTTCGTAATTGCTCAGCCAGCTTACATATTCACCTGAATTATACGATTTTAGGGCCTCAACTTGTATTCTCGTGCTATGGAAATGACTTATTTGGACACGACGTTGTCCGTGGATACGGTGCGCTTCCGATACCAACTATTCCGGGGAGGTATGTACTTCATTCTATGGTGAAAGAAAGATCTCCATATTTCTTACAGGATTAACTAGAAGTGTGTTAAGCGCTCATAGAAAACAGTCTGGAGCCAACCTTCACCATTTATTCACGGCTAATTATTCGAATTCCAGCCATACCTTAGCCAGTCTTATTGTTTTCTTTTGATGGCCTGGTTGCTATCAAATGCTTTGAAATTATGAAACTTGCTTCAAGTAGCCTAAATTTTTCTATTTATCTATTCTATTTAATCTTGAGCGGGCTATGTGTGTACCCGCAAGTTCGATGGGTTTTCGGGAAATCCCGCTGATTTCCAAGACCAGATAAGAATAGAAATTTCCAAAACCACATTTTGCTCATCATATGATACAGCTCCTATTTTATAATATTTAGAAAATGTTCACCATTTATAAGAGCAGGTTCTCTAACTGGAGCTAGAAGTCCCGCAGGTGCTGTTCGTAGAATCCCGCGGAATGAATTTTTCACGTTCAACAAGTTTCATAAAGGTCATAAGGTGGTGCTCTCTCAACACAAGGTAGACTAGACGATGGGGGCGGTATGCTTTCCCGAATAGGTTCGGTGCCCTGCACTGAGTGGCCAAAATATTGGGTTGGTCGTGAAGCCACCGCAGATTTATTTGAGTTTAATTTAAAGGCAGAATTCACGATGAAAAAGCAACTCACTCCAAATTAGGTTAGGGACGGTGAGCGGTACCACAAAGAAGGAGAAACCATGAGAAACGGCTCAGAACCTGAAAATGGGACCCCTTTCTTCGGCCTTGATCTCGGCATTGATGCGACTCCAATCGCTTTGCCCTCTGCGGAAAAACGTTCTCTCTGCTATCTAACTCGCTGCGTATAGATCTGCGGCGAGTGATTAGATCATCGATGGGCTTGGTTCGCCTGGTACGCCAAGAGTGAGCCATGCTGAATCGTCGAGGTCAAATCTTTCGCAGCTGATTGCGTGTCAGTCCGCACCCTCAGGTAGTCCGCCTGTTCCCTCACTAGGGAGTTCTCCCCTTCTTCTACCTTTGTTCCTATCATGGAGTCCTCCTTTGGATGTACAGTTACAAGTGAATTAATAATTCAGGTTATCCCAGGGTATGACATATTTCACGTTATCAAACTTAAAAAGGAGGTCCCACACTTTGTGTTCAAACTCACCTGCAGATGCTGTCAGT
>KZ345263.1:159206-180111 GCA_002352805.1 Teladorsagia circumcincta
TAACCTCCTGTTCGACAAATATTTCTAAAAAAGGAATAGAGAATTATCAGAAAAGTGACCCTTTTAGTTCGCTGAGCCTCAGGCAACTCTCAGCAATGCTTCTCTCTTCAACGGTAGAGCTCCTTCAACTGAATGGCTAGAGACCTACGACGAGTGCTCAACCAGCGGCGCTAGGGGCGCTGGGTGGGGGGGGGAGGCCATACTTGATGCGTGTCGGTCCACATTCTTTGGGGTCTTCCGGTGTTCCCACTAGGTAAGTCCCCCTCCCCCTTCCACACTTATCATGGAGCCCTACTTGATTCATTTTTAATCACTCATTTACCTTCAACTTAGTTTACAAATTCTGCATGTTGCTAGAGTTGCAAATGCTAAACTAGGCTGATTTCTTCTACTTCAATGGCAAGCTCGCTTGGGATTCATACAAGTTGCAATCACTGACTAGCCAAGCAGCCAGTACGCCCACCGTTGCTGTGCCAGCGGCTCATTCCTTTCTCATCCCAGTTATCCCTTGTCTGCCTCTTGCAATTAGACCTTTTCACCGGCTAGAAAAGAAGCCCTTTGTTCTGTGTGTTTTTAGCGTAAGCTTCCTAAGTGCTGTCACTGTCACTTGTGTGCATGGCACCCCGTAATCCTCCTGCATCCTGATTATATGTAGCAGTCTTCCGGCTTTCTCAATGTTGGCCAATTTTCGATAGGGAACCACGTTAACTCATACATTTTGCTCATGGTCGTAACATACGGTACCATACGGTACCATACGGTACCAGGGTGGCATTTGAACAAGGGAAAATTAGACCTAGCTTCGAGGTATAAGCAGAGGTCGGGATAAGTAGGTCATGAATGCGTACTAACAATGTTCTTGATTCTTACGGTAATTAAAAATGCACCAAAAAATCAGGACGAGGTAGCAATAAGCAGAGACAACTCTGCAGCCATGCAGGAAAGGTAGTGGAATTGAGCACACCAGTTTTGTAAGGTCGAGCAGGACATGATTTTTTGCAGTCGCTTCAATATCTCAACCAAGGTGATTGTTTTCCAGCCACATTCGGACCGTGCCTTGTTTCGTTCCGGAGGCTTCTTCCACATATCAGAAGTTTGTCGGCATTCTCAGCGGGAGGCGACCAGAGTTTGTCGATCCCTCACACGTCGCGAGGGCAGAAGCACGTCATGGTTAGTTTTTGGATTAGACAACAAGGTTATTTTCATCAAAAAAGGTCTTTCAGCAACTCGCGTCACCACCCAGGGGAAATTGGTCGTTCGCGTGGACGTCATTTTGAAAGACATGGGGAAGTTTGGCTTTCAGACTGTTCCACGTCGAGGCCTTCCCTCACACGAACCACCGACGGCTGACTTGTCAGGACTGCGACTTGGAAAACAAAAGGTATGTAAATTTAATGACTTCCGATGTATTTCTACTACACCTTCTTATTTAAAGGGCTTCCAGAGACCCGTGGAGGATCGTGAGGTGTCGACACCTGCTCAAAGTGACGATAAGGCCATAGAGGAGGTCTCACCCGCTCTGCCATCCGATGATGTGCCACGACCGCTGCCAACCCTCGAGGACTAACAGAGGCCACTTGACATATTCTTGTTTGCTCACCTTGTACAAAATACATCATGAAGCTCTTATTTCCTTTTTGCTTTCGCAGAGGAAACCTTTGCGGCTAGAAATCTCTTAAAGGGAAGATCACAAATAGCTGCTGCGCAACATCTGCTGCACACAATGAGATTATTGAGGAGTAAGTGGTCTTCCATCCGGAAAATCATGGGCCCTCTTTCAAAACTGAGAAATCGAAGCCATCACCCTTCAATACAAATTTGGAAATAACTAGTCTCACTGCAGCGATCTCAGGAAGCTCATGTGTTAGTTCGCTCATTAATATCGAGCACTGCTCTGTGCCGTTCACGCCCACTCTGATGAAGGTACCATTCCAAGGCTACTTTTGAGATTTATCTCTTGTTACGTATGTTAAGATGAGCACAATTTGGCCAGCTTTAAGCTTTTATGCAAATTTATTGATAAAACTAGCAAAAACAAAGCTAAAGCGCTATGCAAAGAATTCTCGTTTAACGATCATTTTCTTATACCTTTTGCCCGTTTCATACTCACTGAATAGATTTAGCAACATTCTTTTTTTCTCTAGCTTGCAAGCTCTATACTTGAAGCAATAGTGTCTTGAGGGTTTTGAGAATTGAATGCTCTGGTGTGGGACGATGCGCTAGCCCTAGCCAAGCATACACGAATAGAATTTGAACAAAAAACTCACCTACGAATGCCGCTAAAACGTGGATAATCACTGACGATGGAGGAGGTGCGTACGGGCACCGTACGCACCTCCCCTCGGCCGTCGTGGAGAGTGCGAGGTTGGATGCGCAGGTATTTGAGTATTCGTTTCGGGACTCCGGCCTATTTTAGGTCGATCCTTTGAAGCAACTACGTTTTGCCTTGCGGCTACTTGGCCTTGCAGATGCAGTGCGCTTTCGCTCGAATTGCTCGCAGTCACGTGACGATGCGTTGTGCCCCAATGGCAATTGCTGGCTACAAGAAGGCGCTGCGGCTGATTGCCAGCAATCGCGATTGGGGCGCACCAGTTCGGACAGCTCGTCCACCCCATGCTCCTCTTCATTTCTGAGCCGAGGAGGGGGAGCCCCCGTTTTGAGGCCTTATCGGCGTTTTTCTTCCTTTTTTTCTTCATCGCCCGTCAACTCCCCACCTACAACTTCGCTACCGTCTACTTGAATCTTCTAATTCGTCGTGACACTGTTGCTTCAAACAAATATCTAAAATACATGCATCAGAATGGATGGATGTGTTGAAACGGGAAGTGACACCGCTTAACACTGCATGGTCAGAGGATCAAATTCTGGATTCCACACCACCTATGCCGACCACGTCATTCATCTCTTCGACTCGCCTAATTGATAATACACTTGTCTGGGAGTACGAAAATGCTGACTTGTACATAGGTTGAACGATGTGAAGTCAGCAATTTCATACCCAGACAAGTCTGGCATCAAACATCAGTCATTGCAGGTCCGCAAAAGGTGGTAACATCCAGGGCTTGACCAAGGGGAACACGCTGGGTGAGTAAGAAATCTCGTCGCAACTTCAGAATTTTTGATGGGTTCATTTCGGAACATGGGGATTTGCAGTGTCATGAAAGAAGTAAACATTTTCGCGGTACGAGCGCCTCTGGCGAGAAAGCTCGGCCAACTTCTGGTGTTTCGCAGTATAAAGCTCTACCTTCATTATGGTGCCATATCGAAGAGCCTGTAGTCGAGCTTCCGTAAGATCTCTACCTGCAACAGAGAGTGCGAGGCGTTGCTGGCTTCTTATGGAAATATCAAGGTATCGAAAGCGCTGGCACAGGTGAAACACATTGTAGCGGTGAACGGCACTCCCGTTGAAGCTATTGCTAACAGTATTGGTCGTTGACACAAATTCTTAGTTATAGGGATATTTGTTGTAGACAATTACTCAGAGTGCAGATTGGTGAGCGGGCGAGGTTCTTTGGAATTCTTGAAAAACTACTAACGCAACGTCTATATCCACCCAGTGAATGGAAGCCTTGAATGCTCTACCATTTGTTGGTCAAGGATGGTGCTTACGAATTTTTCGAAAAATAGGAAAATTCACAGAAGAGTGTTGCAGGACTTTCTTTCCAACCTAATACTACGATGCTGAATGGGAGTAGAATGCGTGCGTGTTCAAAGTAGGGATTGAAACGTTCTCCCCACATTATCCTTCACAAGCCGAACTGTGAGGCATATTGCGCACTTTCAGAAGCCTTCAATATTTTCAATAATAACAAGGAGACCTTTGAAAAGCCGTCACTAAAAAAGACGAAAAGTTCCTGCTCAATCAGAAGCGCGAACTCCCCTGATATCCGTCCTGAGTGATTGCCAACATGCCTGTGATAAGGTTAGCAGTTCGAACCTACAGTCCCCAATCTAGAAGGGAAGCTGAACTGCGAAACCTTTACAGGCTATCCCTCACAAGGTCATGCAAATTTGTGTGCAGTGGCGCCAGAAATTATCTGAACAAACAGTCTGCACCTTTTGGATTCTTCAACAGTTGCTTCCTTCCATTATAGATAGACTTTTGGTTAATGCGTTAATAGCCGAGATCGGCGGTCCCCTTGCTGCTCCACTTTAGACAATTCCGTTCTCATCGCGTTCTGCTCCTTCTGTTTGTGCTGAGCTAAAAATTTGCTTTAGGGATTCTATTGTACGAACGACAGCAAGCAAAGTCAAATGTCACTGATCTATTAATCCGCTGAAATTGCTCGTCGCCAAAAGTGTGGTGCTATCTCGTGCTGAGTTTGCGCCTCACGTTGATAAGAACATGGCGCACTTTCTGTCGTCATCAGCAGAGTGAACTGGTGATAACCGTTATCAACAAGACTCGAGTGTTTAGCCTGCGGTCAAAAAGGCCGCATGAGACCTTCGGGAAACGCCTGAGCTATGGGAACGTGGCGCATTTCGAGTACGACTACCGTAGCTTGAAAGCCTCGGATACGTTCAATATGTTGTGAAATATCCGAATTTTACCGGACTTACCCGGAAAAGGTTCAAATGAATTTCGCATTTTCCGAGGTGCATGATTCTGACATCGAACAGTAACTACTGCTGACGGACCTGCCATTTTTCTCAGGCAAGAATCGAGTTAGTGAAGATATGCGCCTCCAGTCCTCCCTCCCCTTTCAACTCTCCCACCCCCTGTAACTACCCATTCAACCAAAGCCGCCTCACGACTCCTGCGAGCCAACAACCACACTCAAGAACTAAACATCATTGTTGATTGCAACTGTCAAATTTACTGAACTGGCATGCTATTTGTTACGAAAATAAACGAGTCGCTTTTTTACCGCTGTCAGATGACCGACAGTTTTTGCAAAAGACCGCAATCAGCAGAGCGTCACTGGGTCACGAGGCTGTCAAGGTGATAGTCACGCTGGCATGGCGCCAGACGAAATTACGGCCCCGAGCGCAGTGAAGAGTGCATTTTCAGCATCCACTCGAGGTGACAGCTCGAACATCACGTGTTTTCGGTGGAATTTTGGAGATAATACCTTTTGCAAATTGCTTTGCAGCAGCTATCCATCATCTATTTACCGAACCCGCGCATGGCAAAGAAAAATATAATTTTTCTAGGAAATCTATGATGTAGCGTGTCGTTTAGGAAAGTAGAACTTTCTTGAAAAGAAGTCAGGCAACAAAGAAACAATGATTTTTCTTATAGGATAGCTGGAGAATGGTACCGTAGTAGGGTCGAAGTAAGGGCCACAAATGACTTCTTAATTTGTGCTAATACTCAGTGCATTTACGCACTAACAAGAACATGAATCGGCTAGAAAAAACAAATAAATAAGTTGAAGAATTTCAGATTGAAAATAAAAGGACCTACGGGGGAGGGGAGGAAGTAAAAAAGACATTTACCCATGTTGCACATTAGTAATTTTTTGTCGTACAGCTTACCGCCGTTAAAGAAACACTTCCTGCAAAATATCCTAAAATGTCTCTCTATAAGTTTAAGAAGACCCTCCTTCACTGCCCTCACCGTCTTTCAGAATATGACGTCATCTTCACCGCCGTCAAATGTCACTCGAAGGCCTACTGGGGCCAGGTGCAACAAGCCCCAACTAGGGGATGGGTCCCCAAAACTCTGCCTCTCTGGATTTTACCCCTATTCTTTAGCACGGGAGTTGCGTCATCGACAGAGCAGAGATGGAGAGTTTTGGGGACCCATCTCCTAGTTGGGGCTTGCTGCACCCAGCCCTCGCCGTAAGCAGAAGCAGGTCCTCCTTCATTGCCCTCACGGTCTTCGGAGTATGACATCATCTGGCGTCGCAGTCGAGCTCAAGGAGTTCTTCGTAACCGCTCCATCTCGAAGAAGCCATACAATTACTGCAATCGGTTAGTTGATCGTCATCTTCCCAGAGACTGTATCTTCAACTGTGCAAGGCCCCTTCCGTCTAGCGCTTCCAATGGCCTCATAATGGTCCATGATCCGCCGAGGACCATGTTGAGCTCGAACTGTGCGCAACGTTTCCATGGTAAATTCTTCTGCCGTCGTCGGTTTAGAAGGCTATCATGAAGTCTACTGATAGTATGGAATATGCTCTCCAATCTTCAATTGGGAACATTCGGTTTGAATTCAGCAAAATGTCATTATTGCCGTTCTGAGCGAGAGATGGAGTGTCCCTTTTTTGGCCACCCCTTAGTTGTATTTCACACAGTTGTGTTCCTTAAACCTTTCATTCTAGACAAGCACAATAGTAACATTTTATTTACGGTTGAAAAATCATTTTTTCGCTCTCATTCTTTCCTGGTGAATAATTGTCGATTAGGAATAGTAAAGTAATCTATGAGTACGTCAAAGCTTTTGAAAGGGCGTCGGATGTCTGCTACGTCATTGTGGCAGCAGGGGCCAGGTGCAGCAAGCCCCTTCGAGGGGATGGGTACCCGTCCCCTCGAAGGGGATGGGTACCCGTCCCCTAGCTGGGCGTGGGTACCCTTCCCCCTCGCCGGGGCTTGCTGCACCCGGCCCCAGGTCATCACATTGAACCATTCCTACCATCTATTAACGAGCTCCCAGTCCGTGAATGTTGCGATGCACGATTCTTTTGGTATTTCCGGTTAACACACTACTTCCCCATACAAAGTTTATTCCGATGCCGATTAGGGATAATCGAATTAGTAAATGCTCCTACAGATCAGTGAATGCTCGCTAACTTCCTCTCATCAGTTCTGGTGGCAGTTTGTTCTTTCGCCCTTGGTCGGTGTTTCCTTGTCGAGTGCGGCTATTTTCACTATCCAAAAAACCAGTATCAAAGTTCTAAAACTGAGCAGGTCTTGGACGAAATCATTCATGCTGTCACAATCATTTCAGTCAAATACTAAGAAAAATGGTTCACATGTGCCGGAACTTTCTGCTACATTCGCTCTATTCCTTAGCAATAGGGATCAGAGATGAAGTGGCAAGCTCTTCGAGACTGAGCTTGTTAATATGGTGCCAAGTGGCATACCTAAATGGAACACGTCACACACACATGTCTTGGGTAGAGCTGGATTTGGGAAGTAAGCGGGAGAGAACGATTTTCTTATACTACTAAAAAAGTGCAACACTTAGGGGCAACGAATTTTATCGAAAGAAGGCGCCTTGAACGCTTCTCCCACTGCAGTCTTTTTCAGCGCTCACTTGGACCTTGAGCAGTAATGAAGCAGGTGGGGAAGTCGTTAGCTAAAATCTCACTTTTTAACTCCTTTCTACACAGGCAGATCCCAAATCGAAGCAGGACACCATATGACATGGTAGGATTGGGTTTGGTGACCGTGCAGACGGGAAGGCGCTCGTGGGGAATCGAACCATTACGAGTACTACTCACCACTTTTTCGGTACCAAGTAAAACCGTTCAGCGAAAACTAAACACGGTTTTATGGTCCATAAATGCGTCCCTACAATATGCAAGAATGTTTTTTCAGAAAGCGCATCTCGCCCTCCAGCTGATTTCTTCGCTGCTCCTCCATGAGTTCAGGTATCAACGGGGTAGGCGGTAGCGACATGGGCTGATATCGTGGATCGCATTCCACTCAGAT
Organism: Teladorsagia circumcincta; assembly: GCA_002352805.1. NCBI lineage: Eukaryota > Metazoa > Nematoda > Chromadorea > Rhabditida > Trichostrongylidae > Teladorsagia > Teladorsagia circumcincta. Next base: position 166,806 of record KZ345263.1, read on the forward strand.
CAGCCACTGAGCAGTTCCTAGGCGACTAACTTACGAAATATCCATCAGTGAAAATCAGACCATTGCCATTGCCCATATGAAGTAGCTATTGTGAAAATTGTAAACTGATTGCGGAACGACTCCAAAGAATCCAATAGAGCTGGCGATCAACGCCTCCCGAAGCCTCAAGAAAGAGGAAGAATTTCAGGGTTCCCGGCAAAATGACCTCGGACGTACCAGAAGAAGCTTTAAGAAACGAAATGGGTGAAAATTGTTTGGATATTTCATAATGAGCCACGCAAATCTTTTTTCTATTTTTTTTGAAGAAAAAAGATATACAGCGATCACGATTGCTGAAGGGCGGAGCGATCTATGAAGTTGAATGTCTATGGTCGAGAAGGTTTTTATAGGCGGTCCCAACCACAACATCAGCGCGCTGAAAGGTCCACTCCACAGAAGAGATTTAGTGACTTAAACAATCAGCCCAGAGAAGTGTCATAGCACCATCACCTTCACTTTGAAAACAGTCATTTCCGAGAAAGTTTGCAAATTTTTTTTCTTTTCTGTAAAGACAGATTTGAGATTCTGTTCTAGCCGTTGAAGACGAAGTTCTACAGTCTGAACAGCTACCCTCTAAGTTTTTGATTCTTTCAAAACCCGGCAGGTATTTGCGGATTGGTGAGTTGTTTGAGTAAAATAGTTGAGGTAGGATGTTGCCAATAAAATGGATATGTGAACAAGAAAGCAAAAACCTTCTCGAGGTTCTCAAAGGCCGACGCACAGAATTTTGTGTGATTTCGACAGGAGGGTCTATACTGTTCAGTGTTGTGCCATGCACCTCGAAAGAGGCGGCTATGGAATTGCCACTTCCCAGCAGGGCCTGCTCCTTTAAAAACTCTCTAAGAGGCAGCAAAAACTGCATCAACTGCACAGGAGTCAGGGGTCGTATTATATTCTCTCGAGCCAACAAAATCTAAGATCTCTTTGACTTCATGCGTTTTCAACGACACTTTTTTCTCATTTTCAGCTAATCCTTACCATCACTCACATGCATACAAAGAGGCCTTTTTTGAAGCGATTCTGGTTGAAACGACAGCGATAATCTAAAGGAGCACTGCTTCTTCAGGCTGGAGAAAGGGTAGCATAGCGCCTCAAACTGCTTCTTCGAGGGTTGAAAAGTGATAACGGCCTTTATCGGGGCCACCTTTGAAGGCCGTCATCGGGTGCCCCGCGCGGATTGACAGACATGACACGATCTCCGATCACTTAAGTTTATGGCCGTTCCCGCATAGCATTTTCTGTACAGACGTGTGCAAAAGCACGTATTGGTCAGTGATCACTTGGCCGCGGTTATCATCAGGTGTGGCACACCGCACTGGAGTCGGGCCTGGATCAAGGTCAACAAAAGTGGGCCGCATGGCACGGTCAGTCACGAAACCGTGTCCTCTGAAACGAATCCAAACAGAATTCTCATGAGAGTATTTCGCCATAAGACGATGGCCGAAGAATGGAAACCTTACCTAGCAGGGAAGACAGGCCAAGCTCTTAAGGGTGCGAATCGACACGCAATTCGCATCGAAGGATGTGCCCTGGCGATCTATCACGTCCCTCTTCCCGGCCTTGACGCGCTATCGGCGCGGTACGCCCCCTCTCGTTGTCTGAGCCCTTAACCGTTGGCAAAGAGAGCGTTAGCGCTGAAGAGGGCAGCATCGATGAGAGCCGCAAGGATGCGGAAACGAGCATGGGAGAGGCCACTTCTCGGATCCTGGGCCGTTTCTCTTGTTTTTTTTCTTCATCTTCCATGCATCACTGACCATCTATGTATGACTTAATTTTCAATGAGCTGCCCTTTCATCGTGGAGTCCGCCTTTCAAAAACGCACCTGATTTCGCCGCGCCGCTTTTGGCTCCGCAAATATAAATACATCTTGAAAAGTTTGGATAAACCAAAAAATATGATACTTCTCCTTCCTATTGCGGACCGCATGCCGTGGTGCACAATGAGTAAAAGAGCCATAGATATATGGTGAAATTATGAAGTTTAAAGACGGTTTGAGTGCTCTCCAATTTACCAGGTTGGACAGCACAACAATTAACCACAGCTTGCAAGCAAAGCAGAGTGTCTAGCTGAAACTGTCTTCTCATCACATCTCAAAAACGCGCTATAGCTTTTGGTGACAAAAAACTGATTAGGGCGATGTCAAGAGATAAGATGCAAGCCTTAAAGTGCATAATCACAGAGTCGTTGTGGCTTTAGTTGGCCGTAAAATAGAAGAACTGAAAAGGTCATTAGGAAGACTTCGATGCCTATTTGATGGAGGATATTACGAAAAAGGGGTATGGGAGAAGGGGATCAATACATACTGCCAAAGACAGTGGGACCCCAAGGAAGAGAGTAGTGACTTGCATGGCCGCACCGCTAATCCCATCCCTGGTCAACGCCACCCGATGTGGCCAGGCACGCCTTTACATTGGAAGAGTCTTCCAGTGTAGCGATAGTATCTTTTGGCTTCGCCTGGTACTGCGTTACCAAGGAAAGGACGCTATTTGTTGGAGTGATGCTGGCTATCGGATGAATCATCACGTGCGAATGAGTTTGCCCGAAGCGGAAATAAACGGCGAGGAGTTGTCCCATCCCTGGGCCTCAAGTTGTTTTACCTCGGATTTTTCATGGCCAGTGCACCCCTACCATCTCTGGTTTCAGATCTGATGAGCAATGAATTTTTTGTATCTCCCGTCCTGCTAGCAAAATCGTTTTTCTAAGGTTTTGCTTTCGCCGATTTTGTGCAGCAAAAATACCAGCATTTAGAATGAATTGTCATCCACAACAGAGAGAGGACTCTCAATGACTGTGAGATGCTAACACTTCAATAGTTAGACCGCGGCAGATCTTCGAAAACTCCTTCAAAGCAGATGGGAGATTACGGTAAATCTGAACATTCGGCTATCTTCCGATGCATCACAGCTCCTGAGAACCAGGTGAAGTCAACACAACAGCAGTGCCTGTCTAGCATGCCAATGAGATGCTCCAGAAACACCAAATTGGTTCAACGAGAGAAGTGAAACAACACTTTTTCATGATGACGCCCACCACACGTCCCATAAAGACTTCGCAACGATTCAACAAACTGACGTACAAAGCTCTGCTTCACATATCGTACTCACGAAACCTCTCCACCACGAATACCCCCTTTTCTTAACATCTCGACAACTTCTTGAATAAGAAATGCTTCAAAGTTTGAAGTGATGTCGAAGTGACGCTCGACGACATCGTCGCCTCCTGAATCGCTCATTTTAGCATGGGCCGAACACTTGAGTGTGCTTCCATTAGGGAAGAATAGTGGTTTCCAACAGTTTTCGCTGCGACAGAAGATGTTGAATTAGTGTGAAAATATGCCTGCCTGAAAATAGGGTTAGAATCCCGCATTACTTTCCGGACAACCTAAGGCGAAACATTTTCCAACTGTCATGCGAATATGGTGGTTATTGCAGCAATATATCAGAAACTCTGGGCGCTTCTTCGGAACTTTCCGTATTTTTCGCCCTGACCCCAACAGCCACCCCAGCAACATGCCGTATGCAGGGGTGGCGAGACAAAAAATGACTTTCGGTCAACCAAACATTCCATTCCACAGGTTGTGGCCCGTGATGTACAGCCCTCATCGTCTTCAGGATATGAAGTCATGACTCATCCGTCGAGCTCAAAAAGGCCGTAAGCTCGAACCTCGCACCATGTTCCAGTGGCATATTCTTCTGATGAAGAGAAGGTTATGAAATTGCTCGCATTGGGGTTGATTCAGGCCAAGTACGATTGGTTCTGTTTTGAAGAGAAGGTCGAAAGTCACTTTCTTGGCCCCTCCCCCTGCATATTATGAGTTCATTTGATGAGCGATTGACTACGGAATGTCTAGAAAACTTATCAAATCAACGGAACATTGCGAAAAAAATGGCAATGATGCATAAGAATTGGAAACGTTTCGATCATTGAATGGTTTGAAAAAATTGTAGCCGAATTTTTCGCTGGGGAGCAATGATTTGGACATTCTTGAGAATTACAGTTACATTGAACAAAAGTTCCAAGAAATAGGAAAGTGCTTTTGCAGCAGAAGGGAAACAAATCCATTGTGAGACGGGAAGGTTCGTTGCAACGTCGGCGTAAGGCCGCTGTCAGACTTTGTGCATCGAGCCATTCGCTATCAGCGATTCGCTAGCGTCCGCGGTCGCATTGTGGTGCAAGCTAATCCAGCCATTCATTAACCGCGACGCGACCGCAGATGCCAGGAATCGTTCGATTCGCGACTACTGACATCGGTCTAAGTCAGCCGGAAGGAGAAAATCTGAAAGCAAGGGAAAATTGATAACAGCGATCCGATTAACACAGCTGTGGCCCTTTTCTATGATTTTACAAGAGTGAAGTAGGAACTTTTGAGTCGAGAATATACTAATAATAATATATAAGAATCAAATGTCACAAAGAGAGGTGAAGTAAACGGCGTCGACCACTGCCTTTGAGTGCGTTATGCAACTATCATTCAAAGTCGTAGTTGTATCTGAAGACGATTTGGCACTGCTACGGTACAGTGGGGGGGGGCGATGTGCTGGACACAGTGTACCTGTCCTCCCAGACGAGTTTCGTGCCCGTTGACTAACACTGAAGAGATGGAAGGTTTCGTTTCCCTCCGAAACAGTCGAACCGGAGTTTGACTGCGCGAATGCGCTATTTACCCTATTACTTTACCCCCTGCTCCGGCCATTCCGTGGATAACGGGAAAAATGATCCTGTGTCGAGTTTGGATCAAATTTGGCTGGAGGAACGAGTGAAACTGCGGACCGCTTCGCAAACAGGAGATCCTTCCAGACGCCATGCTCAGTCTATCATCAGACAATTGTTGCAGAATGATAAGCTCTTTGACCTAGAGATCAAATTGGTAATAAACATATTCAGTGGAACGATTTTTACTTCTTCTTCACCTTGCGGAGGAGCAGCAAATCGTACTCCCTCCACAATAGCTCGGAAGTCACAATAGTATTTTTTTTCGTAGAGCGCCTTCTTATCTTCAACTACTTCTTCTCCTAGCATGCAAACCGCACTAAATGCCAACCTTCAGACAGTTGAAAAGACTTCTGAAACCGTTCTTACCATAACAATAGCTGGCGCTATCGCAAGATATGTTTGGGTCAAACATTTATGTAGAACCGCGTCAAAGATCTTTTTCGGTATCAAGGAAATCGAGCTTTTGGAGGATGGAGGGGAGATTCTAGGGTGCGTGACCAAATCCCATTCTCCCCGACGTTCCTGTCCCCTATAGAAGACCTGAGGAATGCTCCCGCATAATGCGATTGCTCCCAATACCTTTCTGTGCGTTCTCTAACAACGTTCTTCAAGTAAAGATGTGACAATTAGTGTGTGGTAAGCTTGACTTGGACTGGGCGTTAGAGGCGTGACAGAAATCCCTTTTTGATCACCGTTCTTCGAGTTCACAATTCCATGCCCTTCAAACATGAGGCGAATTAACTGAGTTTGTCCTCCTGTGATTACACCACGACTTTCTCCCGAATTTCAAGGTGTTTCGCTTCTTCTTTCACCTTTGCCCCAACTGAACAAATTTCTTATCGCCACGGTTCACCGATCGCTTTTATATCAGTAATCCATTCCAGGAACCTGTCAGAAGTTAAAAACAACATCGTTCGAATTGTTTCGATGTCCGTGGACGTGCGATTTCAAAAGGCCAACGCTACGACTCTGAAACATTACTTCCGTGAGAGAAGAAATTGTATTTGCAGATCCAAAAACAACCATAAAAATACCTACGCCTACGATTCTGTGAGAGACTTGACTTTGCACTTTTTTTAATTTATTGCGCACAAACTCAAGGTTCCTCTAGCAATTTATTCAGCATAATAAGTATTTGCCGACGACATTTGTATGTTGCTACTCTAGAAGTGTGCTGCATAGCACTGAAAACCCACAAGACGCATTTCATAGATTTAGTACTTGTCTATCTCATTCATAAGTAAGGATTTTTGTTTTGCAGAAAATTGCAGTTTTGAATCGATTTTATGTGGGCCATAACGAAGTTTCCTTCCAAGGGCCCTCTTCGAGTAGTACAATAAAAAAGAAAACTTCCACGAACGTTCGATGAATGCTCTCTGAGATTTGGAGTACATGAGCCTAGGTGTAAAGGTAGATCTAAAGGGCTCAAGGCGCTCATGTCCTTAGGGGGGAAATTCAAGTTGGTGAGTCAATTATTGTGCTTTCAACTAAGCCCTGTACAATAACAGGAATCCTGGATGGAAAATGTAAGCAATATATATTCCCCTTGGTTATCCTCCCCTGTCCTAGGCTTAGTCCTAATGTCACTTACCATCGGCCCTTCTGTGATGTCCCCACCAAGGACATGAGCACCGAGCTCGGAAACAGGTTATGAAGTGAAAGCCAAAGAATGGCGAGAGCCGTAAATGCTGGTATAATAACGAAGCTCCGACGCAACATAGGACTTCATTATTTGCCCTGTTCATTTCCAAAAAACCAAACCTCCACGAACGCTCGATGATTTGTATTTGACATTTGGAGTACATGAACTCATCTAAAGGAAAACTCATCTGAGGTGAATGGAAATGTCCCTTCGAAATGAAAGCGAGCGATGACGTCGCTGAGCTCGCCCAAATCAAAAACTAAAACCAGTGGGTGGAGTTCATGAGGCTTGCAGTTTTCTAGTACTGCTCAGCAACCACTGCAACATCGCGAAGCGCTACAAATTCCTAGAAAGGAAAACTACTGCCTAGCAAGCAACTCGCCCGCCCCTCCCCTTAATTCTAGTAGTAAGACAACGATTACTTGTCAGTTTTTTCATGAACGGTTTTCTTTTCTTCTTTTTCTTTCTTTTTCTTTGCTGCTTTTTAGTCAATTGGGAGTCAAGAATTCCATAATCGACCGCTATGGCTCCACAAATTTGATCTGGGAGTGTTGCTTTACCAGCAGGAAGCCATCACATCAGCACTGTCTCCCACGAATCGTCCTTATTTTTTTTATTTTGTAAGTCCATATTTTGACCGGTTTTTTTCGGACCTATACCCCCTAGAAGGCCACTTCATTCACTCGACGCAGGTCAACCAGCCTGATGGATGCTTTTCAAAATAGTAGAGAAGTGCGACATAGACCAAATTGCTCTGAAAAATGGCATCTGTCTTTTGAAATTGAATTAGATCGATTCCAGCGATCTATTATAAAGGTCTCCGAAGTTCATGGTCAAGAAAACAGCATTATAATGCTTGATTCACTCACCCGCTTATTTTCAATTCAGTTTTCAATTTCAATGTTTCTCTGAACCGCGAAAACGCTATGAATCACTCATAACAGCTCCCGAGTATCAATGCCGCCACACTTTCCACTGCACTGTTCCCACCGCAATCTGACCGAGAAATTCCTTCAGGACATGGAACGCCGTTCAAAAGAGTTGTTGTATGTTACCGGGGCACTTGCATGGAATGTAAAACTGACAATGCGTAATTTTTTCTGGCGGCGTTGGGATTGCCAAAGCGGCGAAGATTTCTCTTACGAGCGAAATTTCACATTTTCACATACACCACAGCCTTTGTAGCGTTGAATAGTTGCACATCAAAAGGTACTTGTTCAGTGAATGAGTAGAGACATATAAGAGCGCAAGCGAAAGTGGGAATCAGGGAAATGCAAAAATTTTGTCTCCGGTGGGGATCAAACCACAAGCCATTGTTTTCACATTTTCTGGCATTCCAAGGGCCGTTCAGAGAAAATGATCTTCAGTTTTGTGCTCCACGCACGTACCTCTACAACTTACAGCAAACCAATTAGGAAAAGATGAGCGTCCTGAAAAACCTTCCTGGTAAGCTTTATCTTCTATCAGGACTGGCCTCATATCGTAGTCCTATATGAAGGAGGGATTCAACTGCCAGGGGGCTGATGAAGGATAACCCCGGTGGTGAATGAGTTCCTTTCGGATTTGTAAAACTGCATAAGAATGAGCATATCCGTTTTCTTCACGACACACTGATCCTTTTCTACAAAACGCTCAGCCACCCTTCTAACATCGTAGAAAAGTAAAGTATTCATTTAAGGCAAAAAAGACCAAAATACGAAACTTTATCTGCGATTCTGAGATCACTCAATTGCGGTGCAAATTTACAGCCAACAGGCACAATGCATATAAATATATTATATATCTATTTCTACATATTAACTCGGGAACTTATATACAACGGCTAAAGCTATAACAATCTATACTGACTGTAGCAACTGAACCGAGCACAACAACAGTAATTACAATTTGTACAATATTTTGCGAGAACGCAAGAGCTCGTGCGGGAGCTAATCTAGGACTTCTGAGATTGGCTGACTCACTGCAGGAGATTTGGAGCCCTCAGAGATGGTGGAGCAGTCGCTGGTCTGCTCATTTAGGTGTGCAATTCGGCAGGAAACTCATCGTCACTTGAGTATCCGTTTCCTCGGCTGAGCATTTGGCTGGACAGAGCTACGAAGGCGAGCCAAACGTGACAGTGAGCGCTGATTTTGCTGCAGTTGTTGCAGTTCAAGCTTCTCCTCGTGGAACACAGAAATATGGATCATGGCTGATGAATAGAGTGGTGCGAATTCGACGATTTATTACAGTGAACGAGAACGACCTGGGCGAGTGTGCGTACACGAATGCTCCGCTTTGCCCGTCGTTTCGGCCACTTATATGCGCCACGCCTCTGCGAACGTTATCAAAGACGCTTTCTACGACTTCTTGCCTTATCGGCAGCGATAGCGCCGGACAGAATTGCACTTCAGCGACGCTTTGTGGACATGCAAACTCCACACGCAGATCAAGGATCATGAGAAAATGAATCCATGGGAAACGAAGTATAACTTGGAAATTGATCCAGGATGATGTTTCTTCTGCTGAGGCCATCCTTCTTATTATCGGAACATGTTAGAAAAAACAAGAGGTGAATTCATCTGAACGGTTCGTAAAAGCGAAATTCGAGGGAAAATGACAAACTGCCGTCAACATGTGATTGGTCTCGCATGAAGTTCACGGTCCGAAAATGGAATTATATTCAAACGTTCGGTTGACGTGGTTGTTGGCAGACTTAGACTGAGGAGGAATACCTTATTACACTCAGGATTACCTTTATAAAGGGTACTTGTTCCCTTCTGACCGTCTTACTGATCCACTCTTCTATTGCCGGCTCGTCTACTCCCTTCTCGGCTGTCGATCGATTCTTCAATTACCTAAACCACTCATATCTCTCCTACAAATTTGACGATTTCCACGTCAGATCCTTCCGTAAAAACCTCACATATTCCGCATCCGCGGCGGGAGACTTTCCATGCACAATCCCTTGGAAGGAGGATTTACGATGAGATTGGAGTAGGGTGAAAATCGGCAAAGGAACTGGCAACGGCGCGTCGAGGATTCTCGCTCTCTCGCACCCGCGAGCCGTCTGTGCTCTCCGCGCGTACATTCACTCTCCTCACTACTCTTGCACATTGGACAGACAAGGTCGAGGAATTTTTCGACCGCTATTTACACTGGATTGGAGGTCGGTGAAGGAGAAATATACCCAGTGGAAGGGCAGAAGAGCATTGTAAGATGCGGGTCGATGCGAGATATGCAGCGAGAACTATGCCCCAACGGCCTAGCAGGGCCCTACCCCCACCGTCGCACCTTTCACGCTCTCACGCCCGCCGATATGTAACCCTTCGCTTACTGACACAGCCTTTTAGTAGACATAGTGTTACGGTTGAAGAGCACCACCGATGAGAGTCGCATCAGTGGGGAAATCAGCGGGCATGAAGGGGTCCCATTTTTCGGGTTCCGGGCTGTTTCTCATAGATTTTCGTCATCCCTGCACTACTGACCTTCTACCTTGTTTTTTAATCGGCTGCCATTCCATCGCAAACTCTGCCCGTCAAGCAATTACGGTGATGTGCGTGCCTTCTGCATGATCGGTGTGTAGTGACTCCTTGAACTCAACCATGCCAAAGAGCGCGAGTAGCAAGCGCCCGCCCAAATATTGGAACAACATTCTAAACAAGGGGCAAAACTCGAATCTATCACCCGTCATGACCCTGCTCCGTACCCTCGTGTACTCTCATGTGTAAAAATAGAGTCGTTAATTCTCGACATGGTAAGAGGGATCAGCCGATCGCCGATACGAAGCGTTACAGTTTTCATCACATGTTCCGCGTGTGATCCTCCGGCCGCCAAATTTTTCCAGTGAGTATTTTTTCGTTAGGTGTGACCAATCTTTCCAAAAGTACCGCTATCATTGCACACGACTGGTTACGCACTTGCTCCGTCTTCTTCATCAAGCTGTTCAAGTTGTTACAAAACTATTCTAAATGTGGAACTTCACTACAGCTGCAATTATTATGCCTTCAAAAAAGAAACGTGCTGTGACCGTGCATTTTCGGAAACACTGCGCTCCTGTCAACACGAATTCAGTTCGGCGATATGCAAAGACTTTTTGAGTAAGAGCATTACCGAGCAGCAGTTGTTGGCCGCGCTTGGACACAAAATGATGATGAATGACTTCCCGATTTGAACCGATAGAAAGTGCATCACACATCACGATTACTTTGAATGCAGCTGCAATAGACCCTTCAAGCTGGACCTGTTCTCTGGCCTGATAGGCTTTCAGTACTCAGGCCCAACTTGACGGCACGCGACCAGGTCCAATGCTCACAACCTTACCGTAATTAGTTTTCATCCTACGAGGACTAGATCGCTACTATTCACTTTCAAAAGCTGATGCAATAGCAAGTGATATCACTTCCGCGCTCGGTAACGGAAGGGATAAAATCTCGGACTGAATCTCAGTCAGTTCGAAAAAGCTTTTTACCCCTTCTGGATCTTCTTCTCCCTAGAGGTAATCCTGCGCAGTAGCAGGGTCCGCTGTCTTTGTCAGTCGTCGCCATTTTGCTCTGTCCGGGGCATCTTCTTTCGTGACCGTGACCTCACTCAGGTTCTTCTTGATTCTTTCTGGATAGCTCAGCGGTAGCACTTATCTGGGAGGATGGAAACAGTGGCTTGTATTCCGGCTGACCCCCAAGTCATTGCACAAGCCGTACCACTTTCAAAGTCCCTACGATTCTGAATGGAAGTAGAATGCGCAGCGCATGCCATCGGTGATGCCGAATAGGGAACAGCTTGAATTAGCTGAGTGTTATCCACGCAACTTGATGTGTACTAGAGGGTAACACTCAGCTAAACAACGTGTTCACTATTAAATGAATAAATAATAAACTTGCTGCAATTCCCCCCCCCCTCCCCCTCCTCTATCCTCTTACATAAACCTCTGAGAGCTCGATTCTGCTAGTAACCGGTGAATCGATTCATATGGAATAGTAAGGGTCATACAAGAAAAGTGAGTACACTGCACCATGTTCTACCTACCCCTCCGGTCGAGTGCACCCATCGCACTCGTGACAAGCAGAGACGACCTTCTCTGTTCTTGCACGCGCACAGTCTGCATTCATTTGTCTTGGCCGCGTTCCAGTGATACAATCAACTCGCGACTCGATACCGCTCAGCTGCTAAATCAGGGCCGATTTGACCAATCCATCAAATAGCCCGAGCCGAACATTCACTTGGAGCGCAAGATAGCTCTGAGCTATCACGCTGAGCGCTCCGACGAGGAGAAATGCGTGCATGTACCATTATCATTAGAGATTTCCAGCTCAGTCATACCTGGCAGTTTCTGATTGGATTTGGAGAACGACTGACTCAAAACGGCAGCTACTATTGCACCCCGAACTCTCAAGAAATGCTCTCCACGGTCTGATTATTGGTTAATTTCCTGAAATTGCGCTACAGTACCAACACGGGAATTGTCATCCAGTCGGAATCATCGTGATGACGATCGGTCCATCACAGCGCATTAGCGATCAAAAAGCACTAATGAGACGATCAGATCCTGACAGCGGAAGCGACCGACTGCATCTCTTTACGTATTTTCATGCAAACTTTTTTTGTACACCATTTCAGGGGACATTAGGCGATTCGACAGAACGGCTATGCCCTTGGAGACCAAGACGCAATCACGTCTCGCGAACAGTGACAAGGCTACCGCCGGGGTCGACACGACGCGAATGAGACCAGCTATGGTCTTTCTCCGTCATGTCACGTTGCTCGGGCTATCTTTACACGCCGAGTAGACAGCCTAACTGCGTAATAGTGAAAATGCGCGAGAATCTGCATCACCTAAGCCTGAATCAGCCGAGTGGACCATGTTCCACCGAGGTCAATGAGGAAAAGTTTTAAGGCACTGGGCTAGAAGAAGTTGCAAATGCCGGTGGGCCAGGGTGCTAATTGCAGGCCCTGCCAACGTGTCCATAACTCAGCGTTCCCTTTTTTGTTTCCTGTGCAGAGAGAGCAGTTCATCCAGCAACGTTCATGCGAAGGTAAGTTAAACCAATAGAATGATTAGTTGTGCTTGAAAAGCAACCCAAGCCGTAGATCTAAAGATGTTTTCATAGACGGGGGAGCATAAAAAGAATATTTTGTTGCCAATTTAAACCGGATTCAGTCTCACTTTGCCAAACATAGACTGAATGCTCTCTAGTGAGAGCCAAAGAGCACTCTCTCAAAACAAAAAAGCTTCATAATAGCTTTTTAACCTTCATTGTAGCCTTCTATGTGGACAACAGACTTACCTACCACGGAAACATGGTGCACGGCTCAGGCTCATCAAGGTTCAAAAAGTTCTTGAAATTTTTCGATTTGGACACAGTCCTGTTTTCAGTTCAATTCCTGGAGGATTTCTCCCCCAGGATTTGAAGAGCGGGAAGCCGGCAGTTTATCAGAGATTCACCTGTACTATGTATACGAAGGATGGCAGAAGAACCTTGAAGTCCCGTCCAGCGCTATCGCGGGCAAGGACTGATCCTCATTTGTTTCTCAAAGCAAGCCATCATTTCCGCAGTTCCGCACGAATCATGTTCTATTCTTTATGGCAACTCCGCCGTCGTCGACTGACTGATTCATGGGCCTCGCAATGAGCTGCGCCATCAGACCTTGGGGATAATCCCGATACTGAGGGCTTGACGGCTTTGGCAGATGTTGTCACATGTATTTTGAAGACCGTGACAGCAGGAATGAGGGCCAGCTTTTGCTTATGGAACTTCCGCCAATGGTGACAATCTGTGCGACGGAAAAATCGCTGATATGCGTCACATGATGACCATATTGCGACCGATTGACCATGACCTTAGTGCGCACCCCCCCCCCTGAGTACGCAATAACGGAAGCAGATCTGACAACTCGAACTAAAACCGTCCGTAGTAGGAAGAAGAAGAAGTAGTAGGT
>KZ345264.1:7173-18062 GCA_002352805.1 Teladorsagia circumcincta
GAGAGACGCTAATTACTTTGTTCTTCGCAACTGGCGTACCGCTAAGCCCTCCCCCGTCCCCTCTGAACCCTTCTAGAACCTATCGAAATCGCTGACTTTAATAATCACAAGAACGGTTTGGGGTTAGCTCCCTGCAAAGGATTGGGATTGAAGACGGTTACGATCCGCCTTAAAACATTGTGAAGCGACTGTAGCATCAAAGAAATTAGCGTCTCTCAGCGCTTGTTCTAGAATAACACACAGCAACAAGAATAGCTTAAACCTCTTACTCAACAAAACTGGCAACAAGACAGAAGAAAGAGTGTGATAACACTAATTCCTCAGCAGAAGAAGAGATAAAAACAATTTCGAAAACGGATTTGTGAACAATAAACACATTCATACATCAACACAATTTAATTTAGAGCTAAGGTCTCATACGGTAAGGAGGCATGCATTTCGACAAATCATATTGCCCAAACTACTCCAATTTTTGGGAGGATAAGGAATCCCGGAATGAATGGCGAATGCGAAGTTGTTCACGCACGCCCGGCATTTCCTCCCCCTGCAAAAATTGGAAATTCTGTAGGTGGCAGCAACTGTCACAGCGCATGCCCTCCCCCTACCGGGTGAGACCCCAGACTACATACGATAGTCCTTTCTGCCCCTTGCCCACTCGCCCTTCGAAGATAAGGTCCGAGATTTCTAGTCGAAATTATTTTATTAAGACAATACAATTACACGCAAGCGGGGACTATGTATGCAAACACGAGGGTGAGTTGACAAGGACAAGCTCCCACAAATCAAAGCTATTACCCTTCGCCGCTACTGGAGAGGGGAACTTTATTTTCGCCCTTGTTTCTTTCCCTTTTTCGTTATTGACTTTAAACTTCTGACCTCCACTACATGCGTAATAGCACATTTGTTTGATCCCGGACGTTGCCCTCAAATTCGAGAGATGGGGCTTAACAAAACAAGTAGACATTTCAAACTCTTTTAATTAATTAGACATACTTAGAGTTGACGTCACTCAATAGATTAAAAGCAGGGCGACTCGATTCAAACACGACGTCTTATTGGTAAGAATATTATTATATCAAGTCGTTGCAACATGAATGACCGCTTAGGATAAAATGAAGATTGATAAATTATACAGGTTTCAACAGCCCAGACTAAAAACCCTCTGATTTACGTCCAGAATTCGGAATCAATGGAACGATACATGACCAACTCACTGAATCGTGGTGCCCTGCCCTTGCTAAATAAGAAAAACCAAGTGAGTCTAGATGGAAGTTTCAACACACCACTACTTATAGGGAACAATATACAGTGCACCACCAAAAAAAGCGACTGCAGCTGGGTTGCGGGAGATAAGAGGGGGAGAAACCAATGCAGCGGACATTCATATTGCAATAACTCTTTAATTATGTCGTGCAATCAAGAGTGGCCCTACCTCTACAAAGCAGACATATGCACGTTGTTCGATGGCTTGAAAACCACCACCATAAAACATGCATATAACTTCAAAAGAGCTAGCTAAACATGAACCGCCCAAATGCTGACCGCTCCCCTTACAAAAATGTTTTTGAACAGCTCGCCATGTGCCTAATTAGTCCAAGCACAGATTCCATGTCCCTGAACCAGACGAATTGGACAGAGAGCTTCCACCCGAAAGTTTTTAGCAGGAATGGTTAAGGATCGCCTTCACTTAAGGTCATCGCTAAAAATGAGCAGGTTCATCAAAGCTTTGCTCGGCTTCCGTATGACATTAATAAGATCGACTATGATTAGCAACAGCACAATTACACACGTCAACGATCATTCCTTCTCTCGGTCAGCCTTCGTCAACTTTGCAATCAACAGATCCACTCGTCGACGTTCATCATCACCTCCTTCACCAATATTCGCCTGATATTCCGTTAAAAGCTGAAGTAAAGCCATCTGTTAGTAATGAAGCCACAAAGAATTAAGGAACTTTGGCAAAATAAAGGACGTCGTTCAAACCCTTACCGGCAAGAGGACTTTTGTGATCTTTTCCTGCTTCATTTTCATTGAGAACAATTTTGACGCTCGATGCCTTGCCGAGCCAGTGTGCGCACAAACATCGGCGAGTATGAGTGAAAGGTTTTGCAATGTGTACAAACCAGCATCGAGACGATCGAGATAATCTCTGAATAAGGTAAAACTCTAGTGTTCATAGTTCTAGGAAATTGTTACTAGACTACTACACTCCTGTGGATCTTATCATGAATTAAATTCATTATACCTAAGAAAATAAATGAAAAGAAAATAAATGGGGGCGTGCATCAAAATATATAAGTTACCATTTGGTTGAAGAATTCACTGCAGGAGACATGATAGCAAATTTGCAGCTCAAATTTGAAGCACGGTCCTTCTAGCAGACCAGCTTGTCAGTCTTGCAGAGAAAAAGACTGTACACCTTAGAGGGGAGTACTGAAAGGTCCCTTTGGTAGTATGAAAGCCATAAGGGACCCTACCCACCACACTGAAGAAAATTTTGGCAAGTTTACCAAGGGTTTGAAAAATCCGCACTTACTCATGACTCAAACAGATAATACAAAAGAGAAGTTGCATTTCACACCAGCAACGTACCTATCCACATCCTCTTCATCCACAGAGCTATCCTCTTTGCGGGATCTCCTCGCCTCGAATTTCGTCAGCTTCTCTCTGAATGATTAAGAATTTTCAGATTACTTGAATACTCAGCGTGAGGTTATCATGAGATTTAAAGGATAACGGGAATTGAAACAAAAACAAAGGTAGCACAAATTTTTTCAAACAAAGAGTTCAACAATGACGCATGACTGAGTGAAATGTGTGATACTTCTCCAATTATACATAAAAGCTGTCCGGAGAAAATGTTCCTCATTTTTTTTTAGTTCTCTACGACTAAACTGCTCTTATTCTTGATGTACACTCCATTTTCCAGCTCTAAAACATGAAGGCTTTTCTTTTTTTTTCACCAATGATGTTCGAACGAGTATTTCATGCAATCGTCATTACTCGAAAGCTATAGATGTGACAGATATAGTGCCTGGATTAGACACATTTCATGCCTAATTCAATAGAAATCCTCACAGATGAGAAAGCAAGCATAGACATTGAAGAGCTACGGTAAATATTCAAAAGCTCCATATAATAAACTCACTTATATTTTATGAATAACTCGATTGCTCGATCAACCTTCTCGTGTTCGTGTTCGACAAATTTACTCATCATTCGTTGACGAGCAACGTCCCCACAAGAGCGCAGCAACGACGCGAGAATCTATATGCGAAACTTCATCAGGATATTAAAATAGTCTCAAACATAACAATCTCATAGAAAAAGGGAAAAGATCAGCAGGAGAACGCACTGCACATCATTTTAAAGTCACCCTTCACAATAAAGCGAGCTAAATTAAGCTCTTCCGTGACAAAGATACTGTTTATTGGAGAAAAATGCGCTGTACTCGCGGCTCGGAAGTGCACGATTTGGAGTTGGAGGTCCGTGCTGTGCTTGAGTTAAAGACGGCTGCTGACGCAACGCGCAAAGTAGAGGTCTGCGCAGCCGGGTGTTCGAGCCTCCCTCGCCGGTGCTCGGCTGTCTTCTATCCTTTTTTGCCAAGTGTATACTCCAAAGGTGACTTATGAAAAAAAAAGATTCCGCACTGTCATTAGTAGGATTCCCAAGAAGTACTCTATTTTGAAACTCCCTGCCGTATTCTCCGTAACCGCTTAGGTGGACGTTTCTCAGCTATACAAGATGGTCAAAGCTAGCTGTCGGAGACGAGATAATGATTTCCTCCTTCACGACGAAATCCGTCCGCATGTTGCAATTCTATTCAGAAATTGTTGATCCCCGATGGTAGTAGCCACCCCACCTTGCTTACTGGTCTAAATCATTCCTATCTGTTTCATGCCACTAAGCATCATCCTCGCGAAGAAAAATACAATGGTCACTCAGAACTCGGGACCGCGATCTCCAATCTTTTCGACTACGCGCAAAAGCTCTGAGCATCAAGTGCCGAGGAAGTCCGGTGGAAGTTTTTTTCTTTGACATCCGTTACAGTCTAACAGAACTACGTCACAGATTACTGCCCCCTTGAATTAAAAGATGATCCACGAAATCAACATAGAATTTCATTGAGAACGCGTTCCTCACCCTAACGGAAGAATCCATGCTTGGTTAAGGTGCCGCACGGTCATACTGAGTCACAGTTAAAAACACCAAATGGTGGTGCCACATTCCGTGCATTGTGGCACTTCTGTTGCTCTTACTTTATGGCCATCAATCTGAACACTCCCTCGCCCCTTGTTGTGCATAGGGTAAAATCGCACCCCTTGCGACGGCTTTTGAAAAATTACGATGGGTTACTTATATGGCAAGAATTTGAAGCGATGTTGCCCAAGTGTGCAAAAAAACAAGATAATGGACGCTTTTTGACGAGATCAGTCGAAATTTTTTCGATAGAATGATTTACAGCATTATACAGAACTTACGGCACAGACATGTTCCTCGTGTTCATCAGGCGTGGTGTCCTTCCTCTTCACTTTTGATGGTGTGCGCATATAGAGTGGAAAGAGTGTTCGTAAACCTAAGGATGCATACCTTATAGACGTCAAAGAATTATAATTAATTGTATTTTTAGAAATTATTTCTGGTTGTCAAAATGCTCTTTGCTTATGGCCCAACCAATATCTCAGATTCCGACGAAGAGCGTTCACTTGTCTGATTTTGAGCAAAAAATGTTTCAGATAGGGTAATGCAGACCATTAGGTGATATTCTGTAAAATGCAAATACATCCTTGTGAATTCGACAGACTTAAAGGCATTCAGAAAGCTTTCGATAAGTATCGATTCAGCAAAGGTGTTGTGGCTAAAAGCCACCACTGCTCAGCGGATGACTACGCAATTTGATTGGGAGATGAGATCTCGCGTATCTTTACTCAGAGCTCCTGGTTTTAGACTTATAATAGTTTTTTTTCTTTCTTAATTACACAATAGCTTCATAACTGATTGTATTTATAGAAGGCTTAGATTTCAGAAGAAGACGATCTCTATGAACTTGGTGCTCCTTCCTACAACTTCCAAAACGACAGCAAAAGAAAAACCCTTTCCTGAGGCAAACTAGAATTGATGCTGAATTAGTGAGAGGAGAAGTACCAGGTGGCTTTTTTTTCTGCTAATATAGACAGTCAATTGAGGTATGATTACTAAGGTAACAGAGCGAAAGCGTTTTACAAAAGGCATAGATAAGTTTTGAGCTCACTATGCTATAGCAAACTAGCAACAAAATTGTTTTTTGCTATAGTTCTGACGATCATATGACGAACAAAAGAGAAAAAGAAGAGCGTAATGATTCTCATGCGAAAAAAAAAACGTAAATCCAATCAAACTTAACACAGTAAAATGGAAATAACATGATCATACTAAAACTCACCCAGAATTTCCACGAATTTGTTACAATTGTCCTTGCCTTCCGGACCTGTTGTTGCATGATCGAGCACCTTGAGAACAACACTGCACGTTTCAGGGGAAATCGTAAAAAGTCAACAAGGTGACGAAAACACCTTACCTTCAATGCGCTTTCCCTCGACTGCTTTCGTTCCCTCAGCATCAGATTCATTAGCTGTAAGCCTTCACCATCAAGAAATTTTCCCCTGTTGGCCGGCAGCATGAGAGCAGCACATAATGCGTCAAAAAGATTTTCCATATGTTCCCTTTCATCCATGTTTTCGGGATCATGTCGCTTGTACGCAGCAAGAGCCTATAACAGGTGAACTAAAAATCTATCCATTCACCAAAGGAATAGATGTTTTGCCCTGCGGACTGATAAATTTTTCCGAATTGAAAAAGACCACTAAATCGAAAGAGTTGGGCTAACTTCAAGACCTCCAAAAACGGGCGGTAATGCCGTTTTGACTAGGCGAGAATTGCGAGATGCCTTCCAGCGCTGTCGTCGTATGAATCCTATGTCCTGAAGCTCAGCCTTCGGAGCTCAAAAAGAAACGGAACCAACAAATTAGATGACCCTTGAAGAATATAATAGGGGCATATACCAAAATAATCTGTATCACAAATGAGCTGCAAACTAATGTTTGAATGGATGCGTAATGGATGGATATTTCGAAAATATTGAGTTCTTTGACGACGGATCAAAAAAGAAGAACCTGGGCAGGATGGAACACGAATGGGAGTGTGGAGATGAAGCGGTGGACCAGCAAAGAAGTCTGAATGGAGCCGTAATCAGAAGAAGAAGAATCAGACCATAAAAAGCAAATCCGTCGTCCAACGATATATGGATTTTTGACGGAGATCTTAGAAATGTAAATGATACAAAATTTTTAACCACTGTCAGACGTAGAAGTTATAAAAACATTTAGTAGGGTGATTTTGACCATAAGAACATGAGATAGCTATGTAAAAAGCAAAACTGTGAGTTATCGCTGCCAGAGATCAAAACCTTTTTCGCCTCATTACATGAATAGAAACGCAAAAGCTACTTATGGTTCCCTTCTCTATTTCATGTTACCTTTTTCTCAGTTCATGGTAACGAAAAAGACGAAAATGAATCAAAGTGGCTGAACTAGAGAGTAGAATCATGGATGTGCACAGCGAGAAGGGATTGACAGCATGGAACATAGATACGTTGACAAGACTGAAAAACACAGTCACTCCACAACGATCAGAGCTCATGGCTGGTTCATCAAATTTGTAATAGCCTTATACTTATGAAAAATTCTATGATTCCATGCTTTCATTGTCCCTATTCGGTGAATCGTCCACGGAAAAATCTTACACTCCTTCTCAACTAGAAACGACAGCTGTGATCACCAGAGGCAGCGTACGAAGGGAAGGCCAGTTTGCGTGGAGAATCAAATCTGTGAAAACCACTCTAAAGACGGTCGTCGGTGAATCGGGCGGGGCGAAAGGGACGCATGAAAGTAAAAGCGCCTTCGGGCGGCCACGTTTGAGGATTCGCATTGAGAAAAAAATCAAAGCGTTCTCATTTGAAGAACAAAGACAAAAAGATTGATAGAGTGGGATGAAGTGGAAGTGTGAGATGTTTTCAGAGGAGGCCAAAAAGAGTTGTTGTAGCCACAATCCAAGAAGCAAATAGAAGCGCTCCTGCCGCCACATTCCCGAAAGATATACGACGGAACTTGAATGATTAGCAGTCTGTGTTTCAAATTGTTTATCAAAACATTCACAATTTGTTATTTATCGTAACTCTTGTGAAGTATGCACTTATGCTAACGATCATTCTCTATCAAAAACAATGTTTATGTAGAGAATTCCGTTGATCCGAAACAAAGATTTCAAACGGCAAGCGTTTCTTCCAATCTGCTGCATTCAAGAGATGCGTATTCCAACTGCTAGAGCGAAATCATGATGGTCTTCCTCACGGAAGACGGACGGGTTTACGGAAGCCGAAGTGTGGTCATCAATAATGTCAAAAACTCGAATGCAGTGCAGTGAGCAGTACCAAAAAATTGGTTACAGATTTGCATATCGTTCCGTAAGCATAGCAAGCTTGGGGTACTGATCCATAAAGCCCGAAAAGGCAAACTTTTTCGGAGGTGAAAAGGAAAACAAAGTCGAAAGATTTCGCAGTCTTTTGGCACGACCCGCGATCGCAGCACATATGAAGAGGAAAAGGAAAATTCTCTGAAATTTTTCAAAAATGATCAAGCCTTCATTCGAAAAGTTTCTGAATGTCATTACCAGCGGAATTAGGATCTCCGAAAACTAGAGGAACGAATTTGATCGAATTTAATATCATAGCTCAACGGTGTATTTACCCTGCGTTACCATCCCTCGCTACGTTGATTTCGCAAATGAGGGAGTATATAATAGGCAACCTAATTCAAAGCCGAGCCCATTTGTCCGGGTTCATGTCGGACAACGGTTAGGTACATAAGATCCTCAGGAGTTTACCGAGATCTAAGGTGCAATACATAATATCGTTCAAGGGTTCCTGTTAGAGTACGGTTTCATGTGGCAACGATTAATATCCATTTCTAACCTATGGAAATGAAGCATAGAATGATTTCTTTGCCATGCTCATGCCCCACCCACGAAGGCGATAAACATGACAAGTTTGTTAAAATGAGGGCGTCTACACGAAAGAAAAAGAGCTCTGAGTTGTAATTCTAACCATATCAAGCTATTATAGTGATCGTAATAACGCCAGCCAACCACGCCCTTGCTTTAGACCTGCACAATCGAAGGGATAAAAAAATATGATTTGTATTATGCCACCGACCCAACACCTTTGTCTACAAAGAATGGAAATAATATGTAAGGTGATCACGCTTCCACCACGAATATTGAGGAAGATGATGCAATCAAAAAGTGGAGTAGCAAGAACAGAAAAACAGACAATACACGAATATTCTTATCGACGTACGCTCATATAAAAACAAGACTCAAAAAGTACTCACACGAAGTAACATATCAATGCCATCGACCTTCTCCGTAAGCTTTCGTTTCGCCGTCTCGGACAACTGGAGTAAAAGCGCAACCAGCTCACTTGCGTACATTTTGTTTGCATCAAATTGCCCCTTAAACAAATTCTTGACTTGCCATGCTGCGACAAAGTGATCTAACCGTGCATGTATACACACGGGAACATAAAAAAGGGAAGTGTCAAATTCCATACTTCCTACTGTATTCAATTTATGATGTGGAAATGACCATCAAAACATAAAAAACCAAAAAATAACGAAGTTGACTGCTATAAAAAGTGGAGTGTGAAAGGAATGGCTGACAGGGATGAGGAAAATGCAAGATCTCCCAACATTGGTTAGTTGATGGTAGAAAGATCTGCCCCGTTCCCTTGTACTAAAAAATAATTTCAAGTTTAGAAAAAGGTTTACAAGGAAGCCTTAAGTTGGATAGAAGATTTCAATACTTTAAGGCCGAAAATTTGAGGTGAGCATTCGTTCTCAACGCCCTTGCCGATCCCATCGTAGAGAAGCACATGGAAGTGAAAGCCGTAGAAGTTCGTGCTGGAGCCGTGTCACAAATTTAACTCTACTTCTCAACCTTTCTCCCAACTGTCCAAACTACAGCTAAACTAAGCGCATGGTGCATTTGTTGCAGGACATGGACGATGACAGGCAAGTTAAGCGTGGGGTGTGAAATGCAAATGCAGTGTAATACCGCGCTAAAATAAAGGGATGCTAGTGTTCGAAATAACCCCAACAGTGTATTTCAAAAATTAGCATACGTGTCTGCGTAACCTCGCTGGGAAAAAATGAAGCACACACCTTTTGACATGCTCTCCGTAACAACCAAAGGAACAAGTTTTGATTCACACAGTCTTCCGCGGTTTCTGGTCGGAAATCAATCATCTAAAATGAGAAATAAGAAGTTTCTTCCTACTATAAGAACATGTTGAAAATTTGAATTAGTAAGCTCAAACGTCGTAGTTACTAGGAAAACAACAGACTGAATCAATTTTGGACTTCCGTGGTGTTCACACACTGCAAAGAGGGAAGTACGAAATAGATCAGTAGATGTACATAGCATTATGTTGGCAAATAATTTCTGCCACACCTCACATGTACTGCTGTAAGAAATTGTTAGGAAGCATTAAAGCTTTTCACCATCCCTGCAACTCAACAGACAAGTTCACCCCCTTGAAATAACCACCTCACTCGCTCGTTGCTTTATTTAGCTGGGATCCCAATGCCTTCGGAACTCTTTTTGAGCCTCATTCTTCTTCCTACCAATAAGAATGTCCCACGCGCTAGGCTACACATATATCAATCTGACGATAGTTGAGGGCAAACCCTGACCTCAAAAGCCAATTTCCTTCGACCAGAACTTCGGATTCTACAAGAGCGGCATAAAACATTTGCCCTTGCGTTTACAACGTGTCGCAAAAAACGATGATGTACATTTAGTAGAGAAAGTATGTCAAGGAAATAAAAAAGTATCCAAATCGAAAAGCAGCCAATTTGTCTCAGAAATGGTGTGCCGACCGAATACAAAAAAATCATCAAAAAAATAGCAAAAAATAGGGAGAAGAAAGTTTAAAGACTTACATTTTCTACTACACTAAGAGCATTATGGATGGCGTCCGCATCGTCTTTCACTTTTTCATCCAACTTTTCAAATGCTGTGAGAAACGACTCAATAATTCGCCCAGACGCTAGGCTCTCGATCAGTTGCGCTGCTCCTGCCTCACCCTCGTTTAAAATGTCTACATCAGTTAGCTCCTTAAAAAATGGACATAAAAAGGAAGTCAATACAAACTGAAGAATATGTGCTGTAACGACAAGTCAACCTGAAGTAAGTTAACGGTTGCACCGAGAATGTCCGAGTTTTCATGACTGAGTAACGTAAGCATGAGTGAAGGACCACCAGCTTCCACGAAGCAGTGGTAAAGATCCGGTTGTGTCGCCAGTGCGTGCATCTCCTAAATAGAAGCAACTTACGAAAGAATGAGCACGGAAAATGCTGCACTTACCTGTATTGCAGTGTCTAACTCCACTTCTGAATCCATGAACTTTTTGGGATCATCTGCATGCTTAGTGCGCATTTCCCGATTCTTCAAAGTCTTCCTTTCAAGCTGAACAAAAACTCATTATTCATATATGCATATAACATTTACAACATTGCAATAATTTCTGGCGAACAAGAATTATGCAGTGTGATTATGAAACAGCGATTCTTACAAATAGAGTAAAGTTACTCGTAAGCCTGCTCATAGAGCTTTTGGCTCCTCAAAATTAATTTGCAGCACAGTTCATTGAAAAGTGAGGCTATCTGAAAGCCGATACTGGAATGGAGAAGTATCAGTTATGTGCATTAATTCGTGCCGCCGACATTTAATATGTGTGTCCAATTAAAAAAAAGCGTGCTGTTTGAAAATTTTTGCCTATGGTACTTTTTAAAAC
>KZ345264.1:41958-53319 GCA_002352805.1 Teladorsagia circumcincta
CAATGCAAGGCACTCTGTCGGTCAATTGAGAATTCATACACAAAAAAAAACTCATAAAAGAGGCCACACTTCATTAAAGTGGTCTACCGCCGGCTCATAACCAATCGTTCAAAATGAAGAGATCCATAGGTCGACTCGCACTCAGATAAGGCTTAGAGATGTTCATTCGCAAGCTAGTGTGGTTCCAAGAAGTTGCTTTCGGCCGGAGGACTCTCAGATGTGTGAGTGTGTCAGATTTTCCTCTAAACATAAGTTGGAAACGGTCCATGTAACGTCATAATTTCATGTTCACCGGTCATCCTTTGTTCATGTAGCATTGCTAGAATACATGCTATACAATACAGTGCTACATCGCATGTTTCAGCAATACACATGCCAAGCGCATCTAAATACTTGAAACGCCGTGAAGAACCACAACATTTCCTATAATCCGTCCGGGGCTGTCAGTCTCTGCTCTGCCATATTATTTGCGACAGGACCACATTAAGCAACAGGCCGAGACGGATTCGAAGGAGACAAGGCGGCATGGATCTGGAACGAGGAAGTTTCGTGAATTGTTGAACAGAAAAAGGACCACAAGAGATGGCAGAAGGCCCAAGTCCCGCAGGAATGCTAGGAAAGCTGAAATGCAGGGAATTTGTCGCTGGCGAAGGCTCGGCATCGGCGACTCAAAACATTAGAATAGCGAGGAGTATAACAAGCAGCGATGGTGTCATCCTAAGAAGCCAGCCGAAGCCAAGAGGAGGTGGGGAGGGCACTTCAGGGGCTTTCAGAGGAGGTGTTCCGTCACAAGAACAACCCGCAAGTAGAGGGGACGGTTGGTCCAATCGCCTCTGGATTGAGGACGACGTTAGACGAGGAATGCAGAAGGTGTGAGGAAGTCGCGAAGGATGATGGGCAGATGCGGTGCCACTTAAACGCAAGGCGGCGCTCATGTCCTTGGGGGGGGGGGGACATCACAGAATTGCCGATGGTAAGCGGCACTAGGAAATCCTAGGACAGTGGAGCAACGCCAAGGAGAATACATATTGCTCACATCTTTCATCCGGGATCCCTGTCATTGCCCAAGGCTTAGTCTCAAGCACAATAATTGGCTCACTAACTTGAATGTCCCCCCCCTAAGGACATGAACGCCGCATGGCGAAAGGAAAAGGCAGGCAGGCGAGGCAGGATTGAGTTAGTGTTATTTTGTTTGAAATTAGGGGAGAAGTGCAACTTGGAGCAGTAGTAAGGAGAAAAAGCAAAAAGCACTGAAGAAAACACCTTTGTGAGGCCGACCGTGGTATGAAGGAGAGACACTGTGCTGCGAGGAGAGGGAAAAGGCGAGGTAGCACGTTGTACGCGAGACGGCGCCAAGACCAGTACGCCGGCAGCACAAAGGCAAGTCCTTAGCGCCGTTGTCTTGCGCTTTTGAGTTGCGAAAGTGTCGCGTATCGTGCGTTTGGGGATCCCCTCATCCCCACTCTAAGAGGAGGGACCGTGGTTCTAATCCCGACTTGTTGCTTCAAGGTATGGAAGGTCTTTGAAGAATGCGGCATAAGGTGGCTCACTAGCATCCGGAACAAGATTACAGCGGAAGGAATAATGCCGGATACATGGAAAACACGTACTACTGCCTCCATCTTCAAAGACAAGGATGGCGCAATGGCTGCTCCAACTACCGCGGGATCAAGCTGGTTAGCATGAAACTACCATGAAACTGTGGCTGCGGCTGGTCGACCCGAGGCTGATGGAGCTGGTCCTGATCTCCCAGGAGCACTGCGGCTTCTTGCCCAAGAAGTCCACAACGGATACCATCTTCGTAGTTGAGCAAGTGATGAAGAAATATCGCGAGAGGCGCCGGCCTTGCCACCTAGCCTTCCATAATTTGGAGAAGGCGTTCGACTGTCTACAAGCCACATGGGAATCTCTCAGACAAAGCAGCGTCCCAGAGCACCTGGTCTCTCTGGTGAAGCATATTTACGGGGGAGAGGGTTCAAGCGGCTATATGCACCTCGCCATAAAAAGGATGTGAACATCACGGTGGGGTTCGCAAAATAATGATCACTTCTGAGCCTGTTCCCCTTCCTGCTAACTCTAGACGCAATGGTGAAGGGATGGATGGATGGGTTATTGAGGACTATCCTTTACGCCGACGACATCGCTCTGATAGTGAATAGCAGAGAGAACTTCCGAGCAAGGTGCAGAAGAGGCAGCAAATGCTGGTGGAAGGTGGGCTTCGCCTGACTGAAGAATGCTCAGTAATATGCTCTGGAGAAGGCGCAGAGCTGAGTGAGGATGGCCACGGAGAAAGCATGGAAAGTGTGGGGAGCTTCCGATACCTTGGGAGCAATCTTTTTTCTACGGCAGTGTTAATCAAACAGTAAGGCACACTTCAACGCGGCATGGAAAGGGAGAAATCGAGTTGGTTTTTTTTTTGTGACTGAAGGTGCTGGAACGCGCAAAGGGAAGGCACAGTGGTGAGGCCCGCGATGCTATACGGCATATGTAGCGAATCACGATATGCAACTTCACTCCACTGAAACAAGGATAATGAAATGACCTGCGGCTGTACGAGGCTGGACAGGGTCAAAAACGAAGGTAGGTCATGGAGGCTGGCCCTTTTCAGTTGAGGGGGAGGGGAACTGCATCTGCTAAGGTATGGACAGGTGCTGAAGGGGCCACAGGACCACCTATAAGATTAGGGATGGACTTTGAAGTGCAGGGTAAGCGACCGCGAAGTAAACAAAGTAGGACCTCACTGAAGTCAGTGTCAGAGCAGAAGATGCCACGGATAGGACAAAGTGGCGACGGCTAACAGCAATAGGCGGACTCTGCGACTGCGCGAAATTAACGCTGGGGGGAAGAAGAAGAAACAGTTTTCAGGCAAATTTTGCTACAGTCGCGTTATCATTGAATGAGAGCTCATGAGCAAAAGTATAGGTGGATGGCCCCTATCGGACCTTACGGGCTGCTCTCTAGGAGTGGATCGTAGCATTGTTACATGATATCTTAAGTTGAATCGGTATATTCATAGAATGCAGCAAAAAGCAACCTCAATGTGCTGCACATTTGCGTGTGCAACTCCTACGAAAAGGATAACTGAAAAGGATAACTGCCGGACCAATTTAGAAGCACAGTGTAGGGGCTGTAGGGTAGCATTCCGAGCAAATCACGATACTACAGTATGTGAACTCCCTAGAATTTTCCTTTTTCTGAGAATCTGTTGGCTTCTGCACTGTGAAGCCATGCATCATGACGCCGTGTTGGGATACTTGGGTGCAACGTTTACGTTTGAGAGCGCAGAGGTAGCTACTCACGGACGTCCTACGTTTTCGATAACGACATTCTGAGGAGTGCGTTAGCTAGTCGATACCTGAAACCGTTGCCTTATGGTTAGCTCAGCTTAGCTCAGCTTCTTTCTCACATGGAACAGGGGTTAAAGACATCGGATTTGGCTTGCTGCAAAAGGAGTGTTTGCTACGGTGGCTTCAGAGGTTGTTCTGGATTCAACTACCTCATTATGTATAATCCCAATTGTCTACCTTACATGCTGGCAGGCCAAACTCGAATTTCCCCTCCTTTTGAAACTACCCCAGATTGATGTACGTCCTCCGGAATGTCTCCCTAAGCACATGTGCACGACGACGGTCTCTCCATTAGCAATGAAATCCCTCAAATAGCACTAGGTGAGCCTCTTCTCACCAGCGGAGGTGTTCCAAGAAGGATCTCCACAGAGTGTATCTCATTCTATTCATATCATTTTCACGCACGCGCTGTCTGGCCGGGTTCAACATTCCATGTTATCATCCATTTTTGAATGGGAATTCCGAACTTATCGACCGTTGCTGCGCATCCATACACTGAGCTACCTTCACCATGTCTCTTGTCGTGCGCTCACTTGATTAACTATTGAAACCCCCAGTGGTCCTCAAGAGCGGAATGGTCTCTTAAAGCAACAAACTTTAATCAAAGGGAAAAGTTGTCAGCAATGAAACTGTTGATGCCTGGTTAATCAGAAATGGGAAGAAGAACCAATGAAAAACTTCGATGAAGCTCCTAAACGAAAACTCTTGTTCCCCCTTAAAATGGGGATGGGCGGACCGGGGGAGTCGCGCGAAATTGCTTGACAAAAACCATTATTACTGAAGGCCTGCAACTGATTTCTATTGTTATTAATAAACATATAGCTTCCAAAGGTTACAGCTTCTGAGTGGCTCAGACAAAACTGCCAACGTTTAGTCAAGGATAGGCAGAATTCTAGAGCAGGCGGCAGCATCAGAGTAAGCCGGTGTGAAGAAGCGAGCCTCCAGTCTCAGAAAGATCGCACAGTCCATGTAGCCAATCACGCGATCTCCACGGCTAGCAAACGAGCGGATTAAAGAAAAAGGCTGATCAAACAAGATGACGCCCGTTATAACGGCTTTCCGAGGCGCGTTTTTAGGATTAGCAGCACTTCTCATGTTTCTGACTAAGGCTCATCTTTTCACATCTGCATCTTTGCACCTATAACTAGCAAAGGTGAGGGGTGTGGATTGGGGTTGTTGCTTCAAGTAGATCGTAAAAAGCAGACACCTTTGAGATATTATAGGCTATTCTCCGTTGTTTGAAAGAGCAATGACCGAGTGCGACCCACTGTCAGTGACCAGAGCTTGGCACCGAATTCTGAATTTTTTTCAACTTACGACGATGGGCGGCCGGGTTACCGTGCGTTTTCTCATTTTGAAGATCTAGAAAGATGAGAGCCGCATATCTGTGTCTTTTTGAGGAAATTCTCACCTTGAAGAGGAGTGATTTTTGAAGAAGCAACAGAAGAAGTAAAAATTAGTGGGAAATTGGTGGAGAAACTTGATCTACCTCAGGGTGTCCACATACTTTGATACAGAGGAAAATTCCCATCAAAAATGGTTTGCTAAACCACAAGAAACCTTTTGGCAAATACACTGCGGTGCACAATAGGTTGCACTCCATAGAAACTTAGCTTTTGAAAGATACCGAAGCTCCTATTATTTCTGCTGTTGATGAATACAGTGTCTTCGAAAATTTTTGAAGTGAGATATCGATTTTTTGGCGATGTACAATTGATTGGACGACTGTAGATATTAGATTTTCGCGGCTGTTTCTTTCCTGTTTCTGAGCCTAGCATACACTTGCATATATGCCTTTATTATGCGGAAGTATAGGAGACCCACAAACGAAGACTGGATTGGAACTGACGTTTTACGTCGCCTTGGCGGGAGTTTTCTCCAAATCCCTAAGGAATCCAATATTGCGGTCACACATATAGAGATCCAATACTTTCAACTGTCACCGAGAATCATTCCCAAATTGTTCCTGAGAAGAGGGTAGATCGGAAATCAACTGTTTCTGAACGCGGCAGCCGCCAGTTTATCAACGTGGCATCGATTTCTACAATGATTGCCGGTGAATTGGCTGCAAACTGCAAGATTACCGTTTTAAAATACACTACGGCTTACACAATATCACTGAAATAAGCGGCTTCCTCTCGTGTGGATTGAGAATAACAGAGATTGAGTAAGGGGGTGTTCTGGGTACATTTGCAGCTCTTCCAGTTGAATTCAAATTTTTCATCTTAATTTTTCGTCATGTAATTTCTTTCGATAACATGATGTTCAATGAAGATGGGTTGGGTGAACGGCACTCGTACTGCCACGATACAAGAAGAGAACCACCAGTGGTGTCTCGAAAAAGCATCAGCGGCTTCTTCTCAATGGTGTGGATGGCAGGGTGAATATTGGTCGAGGAAATCCTCGACAAGGGGGTCGTACTTGTCAGGATGGGTCATGGGGGGTCGTACCTGTGAAAGTCGGCAGCAAGCGCATCAGTGGCATTGTGGTGCAAATAGGGGGAGAGCGTGTACCGCAGCAGAAAAAGAGGATCTGCGAGACAACTTCATATAAAATATTCTTTCTGCTCGCTCTTAATACCTCGCTGACAGTGATATTGTTGTAAGGAACGCTGTCGCAAAAACGTCAATGGTGAAGGAGAGCCCTAAGCAAATGGTTCGGTTATAGGCGGTACGAGATGTGTGTACTACAATACAGATTCTGTCAATAGTTCGTCATCATATAACACCTTTCAATCGAGTGTACCGCTTTGAGTGACGGTCAGATGCATGGCATATGAGACGATGGCGGGCGATGTCGATTGTCCCTTTTCATATCGCCTACGCTGCAAGTTTGTATTCTAGATACAATTCGAGTGTTGCCTATGAAATATTCGCAACGGTGAAGAAGGAAGCGCCTTTTTGAGTGGTTAGCGACCGACCTCGTTACAACCTCAACGCAAATATCTCCTCATCAAAGAGGCCTGGGAAGAAGTTAAATACACTAATAGAAAGCGCAGCCCTTCCGCTTTCCGAAATTGTCTTCACTTTTTTTGAGTGCTTAAGAAATCAGAGAGATATTGCCTATTGAGTGCCAAAAACTCGCATGAAAATTTTCGCGTCCTCGACGTTACCTCGACGGAATTCGAGAGACCTTATCTCTTTGCATGGAAGGCTTTCAAAGCAATTTCAATACTGTTAGGCAGTAGCCGGTCTAGCTCTATCGAACCCAACTGAGTGCTATTTGAAATGGAGGATGTACAATCCGGTGGTTTTGAGAGGGGCGTCAGCAAATCTGACCCAGAGACAAACCGCGCAGCAGCTATCGCGGAGTCGGCCGTTGGTCGATACAGGCTGTTGTGATGCTCTTCTTTGAACCTCTCAAACATTGGCATTGGCATGGACAACTCTGTGAGATTGCAGAACTCTCTCCGGTCGGGAACTGAACCCCGGTCTCGCATGTGACAGACGTACTCACCACTACACTACCATTATACTCCGTTCGTGGAAGAGAATCAAAATAGGAGGGGTCGTGCCAAGACTTCGATTTTAGGGATGGGGGTCGTACTTCTGCGACCACGTCCTCGACACGATTTCAACCCTGGTGGATGGGGACGTTTTCTAGCGGGGAACTCTTGAGATTCAATTTGATTCAGTGAGAAGCACAATTATCAGTCAGTAACACGTCGGTCTTGTTTGTTTAGCTGAAGCTCAACGGGAACTTCTTGTTCATGCATGAGAATGCCCCGATCCTCGCTTCGCGAAGTACTCTATCTAATCTAATAACAACCTTTATTCTCATGGGCTGCATACGATGCTGATCCCAACCCAATCGAGAACATGTGGGGCATATTAAGGCGTAAAATCTATGCAAATGGGAAAGCGTAAAGCAATGTTCAGTCGTTGAGAAAATCACCACGAAGAAATGGAAATTTTCTCGCCTGTGTTGCTGGGAAAGCTCCTATTCAACACCTGAATTTGGTTTTGAGGATACTGAGAAAAAGGAATCTCCACTAATTATTCAATGGGGGTAGTGGACTTCACGCGAGTTTTTCTGATCCAGCACACATATCGTCCAATCTATTATGCACCGGCTCAAAAAGAGTAAAATTGGTGTAACAAAGTTTGAGAAAGTTGTGATGATGAATAAACACCACGTATCCTAATCTTTTGTCTACTTCTAAATTATATAGTCGGCAAAAGCTGTAAATGTTCCGGTCTCTTTCCAAAATTGAGTTTTCTATGGGGTGCAATCTAATGTGCACCGCAGTGTAACATCGAAGGTTATCAGCCACAAATAGTTGAATGGTGAAAGTTGTTATACAGTCCATATCCCAGCGTCAGGGTAGGGGTGTGAGCGGAAGTGACGTGGCTGCTGCCACACTTGATAGAAGTTGCGCGGATTAGCTGATTCCAACACACATTGCTGGATAGCAGCGAAGTAAGTGCGGCAGAAGCCACGTCACTTCCGCTCACACGCCTACCCTGACTTCGGAATCCACCAGAGCCCGTACTCCCTTTCATGTAACTTAGAAGGGCATTGATAGTATCGGCAACTCTTTGATTATTGTAGCTGTATGAGTGTATGTTAACAAATCGTTCGGATCCTCACGCTATCGGTCGTGGCAGCGGGGTGTCCCCCAAGAGCCCCGTCGCACGGCGAAGAGACGCAGGTGCGGCAAAGGGCAAGTCGCAGAGCGTGCTGTGCGATATGAGGCGTAGTATGGTGCACTCTAGTCAACCTGACGCCTAATCACTACACGAGTTTCTGTGTGCTTCATGCGAAGTGTTAAAGAGGCCCAAAGCCAGCCCCTCTCTTTGACATTCAATTCAAATCTAAACGTGGATAGTTTCAGTCCCTTCGAAACTTTCTTCTTCCGCGTTTTTCAATACTGCTATAATGAAATCAGAAAACAAATTTCCATGATAGAGCCGGAGCAAATAAGTTGGATTCCGGTATCCGCATACCACACAGATTATTGCAGACTGTATATCCACCGCTCCACTCGTCAAACTCCTATCGGAAAAATGGTGCGACGCGTCGCAAGTAGCCGCACGCGGTGAGGCGACCACCCGGACGATTCTGTTGACCGCTCCCCATCCATAGCACATGTTGAGCGTGGCCTCGCTGATACGACTTATTTTGAGCGTGTCCAGGCTGATACGAGGACTCACGTACTCTAGCATTCTATTCAACAAATTGTGCCATCGAACACTCGGTAAAGGTCAATAAATTCCTGTAAGCCCATGTTAGCTTACACGAAGAGCCATCATTCGCCCAAGCGGAGGAAAAATATTAAGAAGAGGAGTGACCAAATGGCTGATCTGAGCTCGAATAAAAGCAACGAACATTATAAGAACTGCCCCGAAATCTGTTCAAATGATGGCCAAAAATAAGTCGCGAAATAGACGTTATGTATACAGAATGGGCAGTTTCCCACCGTCCGAGCAAGCAAGATCGCAAGGGAAATTTAACTTCAAACCTCATGTCTCCGCTCCCAGTAACATCCATAGATGAAACGTATCCTTAAAATTTCGTTTCTTGGAATTTCGATTTGAGGCAGGGTCAGTGCTCCGGGCAAACACTCACATGCTTCTATCGATAAAAATGCGATTTTTGATTAAAGGAAGGTCTCTCAAAAAGGAACCTCAAACAAAAGCTGCGATATTCTAGAGCAGACTCATAACAATAGGCTCATGGACCAATATAGCGATACACCTCTTCGAAACCAGTATCGGCTACTTTTTTGACGATGGATTTGCTGTCTGAAATAAATTACGTTCAAATTTTTGTGGACAAAAAATTAGATTCAGACAAGACAAGGCCCAGACAGGGCAAAAAATTACGTTCGTTCTATGGCGCACGTAATTTTTTGTACCCTTTACTGGCAAGGCATGATCGTAGTATCTTTGACATTTGGTAAAGATTTAAAGTTTTGCTTTGCAGGAAACAGCTTTCGGGATGAGTCTTCGAAGGAGAGCAATGTCTTTGAGATCAGTGAGATCTGCTCGCAAACAAGCGTATGTATTTCCTTTGCTTCGAACTTAAATAGGGGCCGAAAATTGGGATTGTGAGGTTGGTGTGAAACATGAAAGCCTCAATTCAACAACCTGATAAAGTAGCTTCACGACTTCTACTTTCTCGATCGCACATTTGCGGGTGTAAATTCAAAGGCCTGGGTCGTCGCGCTCGAGGTTGGCACGGCATGGGTACCTGACAGAAGGCCTGTCGTGCGGCGAGATGGCGCAGCCAAGATGGGTAGGCGGGGAGTCGCAGCGCGGCATCAATTTGGCGTTAGGATGAAGAGTGTGTACCATTGTACATTTTATATCGCATAGCACGCGCTGCGACTCGCCTGCTGTTCTATCTGTGTCTCTGCCACATCGGCGCGTTGCGGGCCTTCTGTCGGGTGCCTGCGCGCCGCAACTCTTATATTATCTAATTGTTCGGCGTTGATTCTATTGTTTAACGTGCCACTCATTACTACTTCCTGAACTTAATTTTCGTGACACGTAGTCATCACTAGTGCGTGACGCGGAGAGTTTCTGTCGTCACTGTGTCCACAACTCTTGTTCATGTGGAGACCTTGTTGTGAGTTGGTTTTTACCCATTACCCATGGAAATGTGCAGTATCCATAAGAAGCAGAATGTGATGCTCCTGTATTTTCTCGCATGAGTACGAGTCACTGATGTTTCATCAGAAACAGATCATGATGTTTCTGATGCAAGTGGTTAGCGTGGTTTCTGCTCATAAACAAAAGTAGTCGAACTTTATCCACATTTCATCATTGGCGGCATGGAGCTCTAGAGACAGCAACGATTTGGTGGACAAGCATTTGTAGTTCTCCTTACTTTAGAGTGATCGCAGGTCCCTTTCACGTCCTTTCTCCAGCGGATATTTCTGCGAATAATTCCTCACGATCGGTTCGGATCTGAGGATTCTCGACTCCTCACGTGTTATTCGGAGAAACCCTACCGTCTGGCTTTCTTCAGCACACAGTTAAGAACCCTCGAGCCGCAAATAGTGTTATCTGAGTTCTATCCTATCCTTTATATGAATCGCCAAGTATGTCTGTGCGTGTGTGTGTCACGAAATTCGTAGCGCGGGTACCAGTCATCGTCAGGAGCTGATTGCAGGGTATGATATAGGGGAATAAATTTGGTGGAAGACAGAAAGTGATCAAGTGATCACTACTGATAAAATCTGATAAGTGGCGTTAGAACGCAAAAGTCACGCGGCGCATGGCGCGCGGTCCAGCAGCAGTGGAGTGCTCCCTTCCCATTATGATGTAGCGGGTAGGAAGAGAACATTTTTGTTAGGGATAGAAGGTGATAACTACTGATAAGATCTGATAAGGGGCGTCAAACTCACCTGCCTTGAAATCCATAGTGCGCCGCCCAGCAGCAATGAAGCGTTGTTTTCTGAATCTGGTATGGAGGGGTTGACGGGAACATCTTTGATGGGGGCGAAATGTGACAACAGCAGATAAGGGTTGATAAGAGCAGTTACCTTAAAAACGGAGGAGCCACTGAAGGTTTACATGTTATACCAGTTTAGCTCCGCATGCTATCGCACGCATGACACGGTAGGTTTTAGTTGAAGTAGGCAAGCTGTGGAGCGTTGGGTCTCACTGTTAAAAAAAACCAATATTTAGTTGTTCTGTGTAATGTGCTAGCTAACCTTCGTCAGGCTGCCTTGTTTCGATGAAGCTCACGTGTGATACGCGCGGTGGAGTGCGGTGCTGCACGGGTGTTGATAAACAACCATCATGAATTGAAGGTCAGGATAATTTAGCGGTCGAGTACTGACTGATTGATGATGTTGAAATAGAAATCCCTGTATTCATAACAGCATTCCATTAACAACCATTCTACATTCCTAGGAACTCTAGTTAGTGTAGCGGTCGAATAGCGCAGAAAGCGCAAATAAAATGAAATTGAAATGATTGGAATAAAACGCGTTTCTTATCTAGAATCTGCTTTTGAGTGACCTCTACATTTCTACGCATATCGTTATTCCCTCCCAGCCCCTATC
>KZ345264.1:60453-70502 GCA_002352805.1 Teladorsagia circumcincta
AAGGGGCACGCTGTGAAGGAGAAACATTTCTGAAAGTAAAAAAAATTCAGACTTGGGGTGTCCAAGTTTGCCAGCTCACGATTGCTACGATTCTTCGAGAAGGACGCCGAGTCTTTGCGTGGAGAATGGCGATAAGGTAGTATCCATTTCTCGTTCCGAGGTGCCGAACTGTTGCTGTACCAACAAAATTCTGTGTATGTGCAAAAGCGACATTTCAAATGCAACAGCCTAATAATCGGCTAGGTGTTTCTATTGGTGTGTGTTCGACCGGAAATTCATAGCGCGGTACCAGCGGTCGTCAGTTGATTTGTAGATATGATATAGGGGGTGGGACGGGAAGTATAGCAGTATCTGGTGGAGGACAGAAAAAGATAGCAACTGATAAGAGCTGATAGGAGATGCTAGAACGCGAATGTTGTCAATTCCGTTGTAGTCTGTGTTAGTATTAGAGCCTTTACGCTTACAGGTGTTATGTGGAGTGGGACGGGAACATAGTTGGTAGGCGCATGAAAGTTATGCCATTAATAAAGACTGGTAAAAGCTTAACAAGAATGCTGGGTTGCGAACAAAACTTTCGCTCCAGACGGGATGTGAACCCACACCTTTTGCTGTCCGGGCAAGTGGCAGTGAAACATTCGCAAGGCGAACTGCTTCCAAAAACAGCAGTTAGCAATCGAAAACAAGTCAACATTCACTAATGAAAGCGTTTGAACGCAAAAGTCGTCAATTCTGTTGCAAAGCCCGTATTGACACCAGGGCGTCCAAGAAATAGCTGATTGGTGTTTGAAACTGATACCAACTGATAGAGACTTATAAAAGCGTTAGAACGCAAAAACCGTCAATTCCGTTGCGAAGCCCGTATTGACAACGGGGCGTCTATACTAACAAGGATTATGTGGGGTGGGACGGAGTCATAGTTGATAGGTGCTTGAAACTTACCATCTGATAAAGGCTGATAGGTGCTATATAAAGCAAAAGTCGCCACCCCGCTCCACAGCAACCTCCGACACTAGAGCGATTCTGCAAGTGTTATGTGCGGGAAGAAGCCATTGTTGGTGGGGAAAGGGGCTAAAACCACTGGTGGGGCCCCATATGGCGCCTAAGAACGCAGAAGTCGCCACGCTACGCAGCCGTGTTGACACCGAAGCGTTCGTACTTACGAATTCCACGGGAACGTGCAAATCAAATTGTAATGATATAATCGGCGCAGCTTGAGCAAGTTTCGACCAAATTATGCGTTTCATCCTCAATCCAAAATCAGGAGAAGCAGGTCTCATTAAAGCGCGAAACCTTTCAGATTTTTGAATATTGGTGAGTGTAAACCAAAAATAAGCGTTAGTTGTTAACTTCTGATAAAAAACAATGCTTAATACTTATTTTGAGACTGCAATGAGAAAAGTGATTCGCCGCTGAATTATCTGAATTCAAGAAAAATGCTAGATGTATACAGAGTTGCGAAACATACATACCAGTTCAGCTATCACGTGTGTTCACCATGAGCTTCAGTAAAACTGCGGAATCTGCGAAATGTTGGGCTACACGACTAACACATTCATTAGTGAGGTCGTTCATGGGGCACCCCATACTGATGTTCTACGTGTCCTCCTGACTCAGAAAAGCTTACCGTGCACTGCGCGCGATAGCGGCCGGAGCAGAACTGGTATTTCTATAACTCTCATCGCCATCTTCATTTCTTCCTTGTTGTTGATCGGTGATGCACATCGTTTTATTTCAAATGCTTCCCTTATCTTTCGCTTAACCGGATCAACTATATTTCCGAAGAAAATGACAACAGATGGCATTTCTTATGCGTGCCGAAGTGTAAGCTGTTTTGAGAGTTTTCTCTCTGGGTAGTTTTGAGGACTGCGCAGGCCTCTTGTGTGCTCGTCCATCCTCTTGCTGAGAACTTTCCTGTTCCTCCATTGCAATAATCTCCACAACCGAGTCACTCTACCTTACACACAACACACCTCATCTGTCACACCTTCTGTTTTCCCCAGATCGTGCACTTTGTTCTTTCGCACCGATTTTACATGGACGCGATGATGGTAGAGTGCGTCGTAGCAAAGGTGGCGCTCGGAAGATTATATTGATTGAGAGTCTTGATCTTCCTACAACGCGGTCGGTGTCTTTTGCGAAATCATCGGTGATTTACGGCAATACGAGAGTAGTGCTAGATGGTGATCGATACGGTATCCGAATCCTCTTTTACAACCATTCTGTGCAGTATTTCACTTCGGTAGTCACCTCTCGAACGTTTATGGAAGTCAAGTTGCATGATGTCGAAATCAGATCAACTGATAGAATGACAACCTAGGTTGCAATTCAAAGGCAGCTTCCACCTTCGATAAAAGGCGCAAGCTGTTGGACATTCATCGGTAGAAGAGCATTTCCACTGATGGGAAGACTTCAAGTGTGTCGCTGGGCCGCCTCTCGAAGCCTCCTCACCAGTAACGATGCTTTTTCATCATTGAACTGTTCCACTCGTTTCTGCTTCTAAGCCAGTGCAGCCGTTGGGTTGAATCCAATATATTACTTCCAGTGAGTGCGCAAGTTAACGGCTCGCAATGAAATTATCAAAGCGCCTGCAAGACGCAAGTTGCTCGGAAAGGTAGGACTAGCTCGACGTCATCTATGAAACACGGACGATGGTTCCCCGGAGTCTTTTTTATGTTTCAATGCAACCATTAACGCTGTCTTGTCCGTCGGTATATAGGTATTGCTAGCTTGCCTCTTTTCAGCGCTGACTTCCATGGTCAACGTATCTTGTAACCGTGGTTCTTGTCCGCTCTGTTTTCTTTGAGAATATTATTTCAAAGGAAGTTTTAATGAATCGAACAGTGAATATTACGCTTAATTTCTGCTAACGTAAGAAGCCTTGGTTGTATTATACTACACGATGAGTATTTTAGCATGAGTCCGGTCGAGAAGCATCTAGCGCCCCTTCTCACGGTACATCACAGGATGAAACTGCTCAAGCATTCAAGGCAAGGACCGCTAGATTTTGTTGCATTTGAAAATTTTACTTATAAGTTTAACGCCTTACAAGTGTGCTTGCGGCATGTGGCTCCTTACCCCTTCCTGCCGTGGGTTACCTGAGTGCTAAGTTACTACAAAAAAATGACATATACGAAGAATAAAAGACCTATGAATATGACTAGAGAGTTGAGAGTTTTTTGCTAGACCATGTGGAGAGTTTTCCAGCAAGGACTACACGGTTCCGATTTGCTGTTAAGGAGGCGTGGCCCAAATGAAGTAGCGGAAGGTAACAGGAGGCCAATGTAGGTTCCCGAGCAAAGACCAATAAAGGCGCCCATCTGCTAACCGTACATGAACGAGAAATTTTTCAACGTTGGAGGAACTACAAGAGTTAAGCGCTCGAATGCAAGAGGGACGCAATGGATTGAGAGAGATTGTTTCGCTACCTGCATGCAATCTTTGTTATGGTCTGGGTCGTGACTTACAATAGCTCTCCACCGGTGCATAGCAAAAATGTGACGAAGCTCGAAACTGCAGATATCTCGTTGCGGACAGGAATCAGTAGCCAATGTCACTAGCCACTGAAGAAAGAGTCGAGCTTTTCATAGGGCAGCGCCCCCCAAAAAGGGATTAAAGTGTCCGGTTCTGTTATCGTCTCAATCCTAATGCTTCCATGTCCTGAAACGTATGCTTCACTTGTCTCTCAATCTCAATTTTTTGGACCATTTTTTAAGTATACAAGGTGGCGACCCTCCGTTGAAAAAAACAC
Source organism: Teladorsagia circumcincta (assembly GCA_002352805.1). Lineage (NCBI taxonomy): Eukaryota > Metazoa > Nematoda > Chromadorea > Rhabditida > Trichostrongylidae > Teladorsagia > Teladorsagia circumcincta. Next base: position 64,202 of record KZ345264.1, read on the forward strand.
CTAGAAAACATGGACACAGAGGAGTATATCATTAAATGTCATTGATTGCAGTAGGGTAAGTTCGACTGAATAATGTGTGCAGTCAATAATCAAGAAGTATTATGTGAGCGAAGTTACAGCAAAAGCCGTGTTGCCAGTTTTATGGAACACCCTGCATCGGTTTTTTATGTTTTTTTAAGTCCATCCCCTACCTCCAGCTTCATTACCGAACGCTATTACGCAGATATCACATCCCGCGGCTTGGCTTTGAGTGGGTGTGACATCACAGATGCTCGGTATATCAGTTACCTAGAAGTATCTTCCCAGGCATGTGGTGTGGGGCTAAATAGACTGCAGGTAGTTGGCCATGTTAGCATGGATGGGCGTTGGGCTTTGTTTCAGGAAGCATTTTTTGGCCGCCTTCCATGTGTTCTACTATCACTTGAATGCGAGCTTTTGACTGTGCCGAGATCCAGGATACCAACCGATAATACCATCAGCACACCACTCACGCATGCCTGGCAGTGTTTGAGCAAAGAAAACTGGCGTGAATTGAATCAGCGTAATGAGAGCAATCAATCCAACCCTAAATAAGCGACTTTCTCGTGACGACAGGTTAGTGGTGGCTTTTATCAGCTCCTAGCCGCTACCTCGGATCGCGTAGCATAGCCGCTGATCCGCCAGAGATCTTTCAGAGAGAGCACTCTCAGTAGGAGAAAACCTGGCCTTTGCACCAGAGTCCACAGAAATACAGAAGAGGCAGAGGAGCGTTTCTGCAGTGAATCGATTCCATAATCCAATCTAAATCGCGACATCATTTGTATATCAAAAAAACATTGACACTTATCTGTGGATCTAATCTATTTATTCTATGTGTAAACTAATAAGTCCTAAATTCATAGGGAGTTGCTCACGACCTGTTGAAGATATCAAGACAGCATTATGACTAATCCTAATCTCTTTTACTTCAGCAAGTAGACAAGGCCCTAACAGCACATATCTGGTACCACGGCTTGATTCCACGTAAAGAGGTAGAAGACATGTTGAAGGTTGGGAGAAAGCAAGAAACGGCTAAGCGTCTTCGGTCTAACAGGATTGAATTTCAGATTCAGGGGGACTATTTGGTGAGAAAAACGACCGTAGCCAGGCAGATCACTTATTGCCTGTCAGTAAAACACACAAGCGATACTAAGCATATTCCACTTGGTTACTCTAATGGAACTTGGACATTAAAAGATGTAAGTATACGTCGTCTTCGTTCACAACTTTTCCAGTTACTTAAAGGTCGCAAAGTCTGCCATCCTTCATTTGTTAGGCACTTGTCGTACGTTGACGCGGTGTTTATATTTTCCTACACCGAAAAATTAATCAGGTTACGAAGTTTAAATTTCTTTCAAGCGAATCAATCAAGGACTATTCAGCTAAAAGGGTCACGTGGATAGCGAAGTTGCCTCTTATGAGTGATGAACGATATTCGAGCCTTTAAATTTCTTCTAAACCACAGTTAGATAACAGGTCATAGATGTGATAGTCGCAAACACAGCGCTTTATGTTGTTTGGTCTCCTGTGCCTGCAGAACCCCTTCGGTATAGCCATCCTATTTATTACATAAACCGCTGAAGTGGTGTGTCGGTTTGTCGGCTGTATTCCAGTCGGTGTTGTTATTTTGGTGCGTAGGATTGTCCGTGTTCCCTTGCGCAGAATGGAAGGATAAGGAGGCTTATGGGATCAATCAACCGCTAATGAATCTGGGGAGTTCGGAGGCCTCGCGATATCATGGTCTCGTGATGACATGATTGGATAACTCTACCATATGAATATCCATCCACATGGTGCTGAATGGCAGCTGAAGTCAAGGGAAAGAGGAGAAAAGGTGGATGAGATAGAAAAATGATCAATAATAAATTATTAGGTTGTCGGAAAAGTCTTTGCGCATTCGTCAACTTTTTTTTTCGAATTCACCATTCTTCTTCAGTACAACCAACCATTACCAATTACATACACCACCATGATCGACAAAACAGTGCCTTTCAGCATGTAGCTGGTTGCCACTTGTCCAGAAATCCTGAGCTTTCGAGGCAAAAGACCATAACAAGTCCACTCCGAATAGCTCCGGATCATCGGACTACCTATTCTCAGTTGACTTGACAGTAACAGAGGCTGTCGGTATCTGACGGTGCCAGGTCTGCCGAATGCACCGAGCGACTCAGTACGTCCCATGACGGGAGTGGAAACTTTTGATGAACCTTCTTCGTAAATCGAGGAAGAGCGTTGCCAAGATAAAGTAAACTTTTCCGTGTTTTCAAGCGTAGGGCCGGCGAAGCCAACCACTTGCCAATATTATCGGTCTCCAACACCAGTGAGGATCGTTGGCAACACCTCTTAGTGAGCATTTGCAGCGTTTGCAGCTTCACCAGTCCTGGGAGATCCTCCCAGGCTGCAGTGCTAGATCGGCATTGCTCTGGTTTCACAAGTCCGAGCCTGCCTGCTTCCGTGTATAGGTAACATGAAAACCCCACCTCTCGTTACCAACAACGAAGTGTCGGATCGAAGGCGACGCAGGCGATAAATCAAAATCCTATTCAAAATTTCATCGTCTTAAGAGCCTGTGGTCAGTCGCATCGCAAAATATGGCCTCCCTATAATCGCTCCTCTTTTTTCAAGGAGATATTGAGGGACAGCTACTGCGCTTTGATAGCGCGGGAATGCTCTGCCAGTTTCCCCGCACTGCACCGAAGGTTCTTTCTACACAGTATTAGAATACAGAGTAGGAGAGAATACACTCCTCATTCAGTGTAGCAGGCTGATCACATTTGTTATTTTTTCTCGAGTATCTGGACTTCAACAATCAAATTAGCAAAGTTGTGAAGACAACTTGGAGGTCCATTGTAATAACTGGGCTTCTTGCTGCATCGCATCATCGACACACTTTCTTGGCTCATAAAAGCAGCATTAGTCAAAAAAACTTTTTGTGAGAGACGATTTTTCCAGCTGTAATTGCGAGAAAATGCTACGGCAGAATTGCTGTGAAGGGAGCGTTGACCATCGTTCACACACGTTTTATAGTGAAAGTTTCAAAACAATCCCCAAAGATTTCTTAAGGTGAAGTAGAAAATTTCCGTAAACTAATACAGTCATATTCACTGCTGGGTATCACGGGACGTTATGGTTGCAGGAAGCGAACATCACTTAGTAACTACTCCTCATAGTCTTGCTGTCGCAATGGGAGGGGGCGGGATTGAGAAGCAGGAAGTGGTGAAAGCGACATCCAACAAATCTGAGCTTCAAATTAAATATTTCTGGGATTTCATTCCATCGTGATGCCAGAATTGCGATAATGCCTTCCACTATAGGAGGCACATAGGCATTTTGTTTATATGGGCATCCACGAAGTCTTTACCTCACAGTTGTCGAAGGTGAGGCATACCCAGGGAATGCGGAATTCCGTAGGGTGAAAGGTAGACAAGTGCTACTTTTTTCGTCAACAGCTTCGTCTCCACGGGTCTTATGTGTTTGGATAGGCAAAACAAATCTGACTCAGCATGTACTCATTCCTGACCGATGGCGTCTCCTATGGCTTAGGCACACAGTCGAACGTACTGGGAACGTGCCAGAGCAGACTGTGTGCTGAAATAGTCGCTCGAATAATCTCATATTCTCCGCTGTGGAGGCTGAGGGAGCTGGTCAAATTATCAAATTGTCGGATTCTGTCGAAAAATCGTGAGTCTGTCATACCTGTTAAGGAATCATCTCCCGAATCTCACCGTGGCCGTGAATTTTACACTGCATCATGAAGGTAGTAATGCGCTACTCGGCTTCACATGCGTCCTAATCAAAACCTGTCAGCGTCGTCGAGATCGAGATCATGTCAACAGTGAAAACATATTTGATCCTTCAACTCGACTATTATTTTTGGACAGCAACCCCCATATTTCAATTAGTTCTCGCTGCTCTGAACAGAGAATGGGGGATTCAGATGGCGATTACTTGCAAAGCATGGCCGATATCTTGTCTCTCACCTCTTCCAGTATGTTTTGGACAAAGCGGCTTCGTCGCATTTCGAAGACATCATGGTTTGCATATTAGGCCCTTTTACAGAAGACATGTTGAGTGACCCATGAATCCTTGGTTCATAACTAAAAAGGATAGTCGTAAATACGATTGGAAAACAAGCTACAAATATAATTGCCGGATGGGTAGGCTTAGGTAAGGAGGATACTGAGAAATCTCCAATTCCAGCATCTGGAGAGCTCCTTCAACACAGCGGCTTTTGATCGGGACCTACGAAGCTAACACTCTTTATTTCATTTAGTCATTTGTTGGCATGTCTTCGGCACTATTTATGACTAGAACACTTTAGTAATGTTTTCTTCTGATCGTCAAACTCATGAACCGAGAGCGTTCATGGAGTGCGTCGCAAATTTTAGGTCCACATCAATTCATAGGATCGCGCAGAGATTTCAACACCACGGGTTTGGGACACTGACGTCATAGTGCGACAAGTGCCTGAACAAAAAGCAAGTCATGTCCTGCGCTGACGGGCATAACAATTTCTATGGCTTTGTAGAAATTAATGTCCAGATCATAAGTACGATCGGAGGGTTCAAAGCCAAGCTATCACTATCCACTGCGATCTTCATACTTTCATGTTAGATGACCTTGATTGTCTTGAAAGAAATTAGGTACAGTCGCCACAGATAGCACATTTCAGGAATTAAAAAATTGTCTTCACTATATATTTACACTTGTGCTTAACAAAGGGAGGATGGTAAGTTGAAGCGACTGCTCGAGATGAAGGTGAATTATTCGAGGATTGAGAAGCACGATAGAAATCTCAGGTCGAATCAAGCATTCGGTGGTGACTACGGTCACCTGAGAAGGATGCAATTTTTTTGCGCGATTGCATTCCCATCTGCTTACCCATTTTAATAATCACATTGCACAACGCTTCATAAATCTTCCTCTGCTTGTCAGACTTTTGTTGGAATCTAATATAATAATATAATAGACCGATATGCACCGTTAAATTATTTGTGTGATGATGAGGTAGGACCCCCCTTTGCTCGTCGACTAGTGTCCCGCTTCAAGCGCTGCGCAGAGCGCTCCTGTCCAGTACTTCATCAGTCAATAGAAATCTTAAGCAAAGGTTTCCTGGAAAGGCAGTTGGCACTCAGTCAACACTGACATGGAGGACTCATGTTGTAATTGCAATATTCATCACGCAGGCGCCGAATTCATTTTCAATCAGTAAAGATTAATAGAAAACAGGAATCGAAAATAAAACCCAAATACAAGAAATCCACATATTTTAAGAGCAATGGTAATTGAATAAACAAGAGTTAACACAACTTAGCAAAGGAACCTAATATGATAGATTCATCCCTATGATTTTAAGGAAGTTAGTTTGATAGGTAAACAAATCGTATCACCCAGCTGACGCTGATCTCGTCCTTCTTGTAAAATCGCTGGCATCGTCGGACGACTCCCTTTTTCGAAGGACAGGCAGAAATACCTTTCTGACTTGCACCATAATGTTTAACTGTCCAGCTCAACTGTAAAATAGAATAGAATTATGAATATATTGATGAACAGTTGAAACATTTATTATGAAACAAGTAGAATCATGAACAGTCATCATTCAGTCATTATGATCAGGTCGAATTGGAGGCGGGATTGAAGCAGCACCTCGCAATATTGGTCGGAGTACTCGCGATTTCTGAAATTCGCGATGAATCGCGGTCTATGACATTAATCGCGCTCAAGAATCCATAGCCGTCGTTATCGTAAAGATGAACTATCATCGAGAACAGCTCATTTGAAATCGCTCTTGAGTTCCATATGCAGTGGAATCAAAAAACGAATGGAGGCATGGTCGCTATTCCTTAATGGTGCCTCACTTCTACAGTAGCGCTCAAAAATCTTCGGTGGAATACTTTTCCAACTGCGAAAATTATGGAAAAACTGAAAAGGAGTAGAGAAACCTTTGTCACAAAAACAGCCCGAAATATGGAGGAGAAACTCGCCAGATTTGGAGGAAATTTGAGGTGGTATCCCAGCAAACAGTGAATTCAATGACTGATTCCATACATGGGCCTGTCACGGTGTCTGCTACTCCGGAAGGTAGTCAGCAAAGTATTCAAGCTGCTCAATGTTCGATATCAAGAGGACGGTTGTTTGAAATTCTAGGCTTTCTACAACAGTTTTCAGTTTACATGGAATTTGGTCATACTCGGGAATTTGTGATGAAATAATTGTTCCGTTCTTAAAGTTAATCGTCGTCAGCTGTAATATTCCTATTAAGTGAGGGAGGCTTGTCTCCAAA
>KZ345264.1:93834-104486 GCA_002352805.1 Teladorsagia circumcincta
ATATTATTCGAGAGAGCCGAGAACTCGAGTAAAACGGCTGCAGTGACAAGGCTACAAATTAATTCTTTGAAGAACACCGCCACCAAGTCACTTTAGAGCGAACGACCACGATGAATGTGTTGTGTGCAGCATGGAAAAATTTTATGCACGCCAGTACAAGCAGTAGTCACCGAGTGAATTGAGACTGGAAGCTGTGTTAGTTGCAGGGCATTCGGGCTCCAAATCCTTTCTGTACTCCGCACACCAGTGATCATGAAAGAATCGGCAGGCTGGCAAAGGAGAGGCCAGATCAATGATGGGCGTGCTAAATTCAAGAATTCAGGTGGCCGCGTTTCATATCGGAAGGGACGGTTTATGCGCGCCATGCCATGCCCAGCGGAAATCATAGCAAGATATGTCACCCTGCTTCACATGCAGCTACAGAATGAGTTTATATATTTCTTATGCAGGTCCCAATTTTGGATTCATACTCTAGGAAACTAGGTTAATGCTGCGACCCCAAGCCGGATTGTTTCGACATTTTGTGAAGGTGGAAGGCTATGTAGAGAGCTGTGGACGTCACTGATCTTGCTAGAGGAGAATCGGGTGCTGCGGTTGATAGTACTTTGAGGTTAAGATTATGGTGGGGAAGCGCATGCACAAAAAAGGTCACCTTTATAGAAGATCTCAACACTACACCGGTTTGTTGGTTCTGTTGGTTTCACTCCGCCCTTCATCCCCGCCTCCCGACGTTCTCATTTATTGGCGACGAATACAATGTGAGCGGTTGCCATACTATTAGGGTGTCCCAAAAGTTTTGCAAAAATTCTGTCTAATTTTTCAACACAAAATTCCTGCAAAAGAAACGTAGGATCAGCAATCTATGTAGTGGCCCTTCTTAGCCACGACCCCTCTCCTTCGGTTGAGCAGGGCGCTGATGCCCTTCTCTCAGAAGGGAGAGGAGCGTGACGCGATCAAATCACCTACTGCACGCCTGACCTCTTGACGGTTTTTCAGTTTTTTCCTTCTGCTTTGAGCCTATAGCCTTCAGAATACATGGTACTCACAATGGGTAAGGCCAGGTGAATTTGGAGGGTGGGGTAGCCAGATGATGCCAAGTCTCTCCAGCTCCTCCGTCGTCGTCCTCGCGTGAAGTGGTCAAGCACTGCCTATCCCAACAAGGAATCTTTCTCGTAACTGGTGTCAAATGGGGGCTCGGGACATCTTCTCTCGCAGCTGTTCGCACAATGCTCTAGCGGTCACAGCAGTACCCTCGAGAAGGATCTTATCCTGTGGAGCAGAAAAATATGGAGATCATTTTTTTCTTTTCGCGGTCGCATTGCTTCGGGGTTGGTTGTGGCTTCACTTCCACTAGTAGCCATCGCAGGTCCCTGTGTGGATGTTCACAGGACATCCACTTATCTTCCTATCCGATCACCAAGTCTGTCCATGTCTTCGTTCCCTTACGGTGGAGAAGTTGCTGCACACATCGACTCGCACTCGACGCCCGTGTTCAGTTGGAGAGTGGGGGATAACTCCACAGAGCGCTGCAAGAACGCGACTTCTGCGCAGAATCCTATGGATGGTGGAATGGGGAGTGGCAATCGTTTTTCCCATTTCCCTCAGCTTCGAGAGGGATTGCTTCGAGCGGAAGCTGGAAGTGTGTCGTTCTTAAAGGAACGTGCGCTTGCTCTATGAGGAACTTTGTCGAGGGAAATCTCTCTTCCAGAAAAGCGGGCGTAACCTACAGCAGGTGTGAAGGGAGAGTGCACTGCTGCTCATCGAAGACCGTGACTCATTCAAGGCTTGAGTGGCGGAGGGACCAGAGCGGTACTAATGAATCAGCAGACGCCGGTAGTTGTGTCGGTCGGACATAGTTCAGTTGATGATAACTTACTTCAACGATGAAGTACAATATCGTTCAGCTTTATTGACGATCTACCAACCATGCCCTTTTTCCACCATTGTCCTATGGCTCTGCTTTGCCGCATTCGCACGCAGCATGGTTGCGAAATCAAGTGTCGAAATTTTTGCAGAACTTTTGGGACACCCTAATATACTCAGTGGAATTTATACGAGTGTAGTGGCTCCTCGCGTTAACAGTATCACGTCAGAGTCGTACTACAACACTGGAATGGACCCGCTTTTGTCAGGGCTGGCCGTGCTATCCTCTCCTCATCTCGAGTGCCCGACAGGAGGCCCGTCGCGCGGCGAGAGGGCGAAGACGTGGACGAGTCGCAGCGCGTGGTGTGAACGTACTATAGTACATTCCACTTCACTTGTCGCGCAATCCCTGAAGTTCGCGCTGCGGCTCGTCCGCGTCTCGGCCTTCTCGCCGCGCAACAGGCTTTCGGGTGCCCTCTCATTTACCCCTACACCTCCTCGGCACCGGCACACCGGCAAACCGACACACGAACTTTGCGTTTTGTACAACAGCAGGTCTTAGTTGTACACATTTGATCGCAAAGTGTCATTAGGACCATGGTATTTCCTATCACTCTTTCTTCCCTGCGCACTTTGGGAAACTGGAAGAAATAATCATGTAGGTCGGCCCTGGAATTGCATTCACAATTGATGGGTAAACATTGAATCGCAGGAAGCCTCCCTGATGTCCCCGGTCTCACTTTTCAAGGACTACTATATACTATCACTTTGCGATTCCTGGCCACCGGAATAGGACCAGCCTCTTTTGGGTTCTGTACTCCAAAAAAGAATTGCACCGCTAAAACAGTGAAATGAAAAACGCCAGTGGAAACTTTATCGTAAGGGAAATAATTTCCAATGAGTAAAACGGAAACGTCGTGTCAGTTTCACAAATGTTCCAATGGTAGAAGGCGAACACTTGAGCAATGAGGATAGTCACTTATTTTTTGGGGGAGGGTTTCTTGTGTTCGCTGCTCTTTGAAGACGATTTTTGCTTTGACGTTTTCGATTTCTCCTTTGGTGGTAGCATCTTGCTTGTAGTCTTCTTCGTTTCCACCGTCGGTGGGAGTGTTTTGCTGGTAGTCTTCTCCTTTCCGAAGAACGGGATTCTTATGCTGCTCTTTCTCTTCACTTCAGCTTTGGGTTTTGGAGGAGACTTTTGAGGAAAAAGAATAGAACCGCTGTCAATTTTTACAGATGCAGATGGAGGTGCTGGTGAAGGTTCAAGTGCAGGTTCAAGTGGAGCTGGAGCTGGAGGTGCCGGCTCTGGAGGAGGTGGTACTGTATAAGTTGGAACCGTCGGAGGGAGTGCCATGATCACATCCCCTGCGTACACTTTCGGACTTTGCGCAGATAGTGTAGATGTTCCGGACTTGCGTGGTGTTTTTGGCTTACTGGATGATTTCGTCGATTTCTTCGATTTTGAAGATTTGCTAGCTTAAAATCGGAAAAGAATGAGAAAAGATGCCTTTTCTAATGTTGAAAACACTCACGAGTCTTCGCCTTCGCTTCACGAATGCTTCTTTTACTTCTCGTAGACTTCGCTACAGCGCCTTTTTTCGGCCTCTGCAACAAGCTTTCTCACTGCTCACAACAGCTTGGGACTTGCTGTTGGAAGGCACGCATAGGAATCAGCTGCTCTTTGTGGGTATTTGAAATCAATGTGCATTTGTTAAGGTATTTCAGAGAGAGACAAGCTTTTTCAAAACAGTTTTTGCGTCATATATGCGGGAATCACAGCTTCATTGTTCAACTTTTTTGAACGGCTTCCTGAATACCGAAATAGGGATGATGAAGTGGTTCGTGGTTCGACTCCTCATGATGACAAACTTTTGCATTTTAATTTGGCATTTTCGAAGTTTCGCGCAGAATGGTGCCAGAGCTGAGAGCGGATGCATGCAACAAAGACGGCCAGAGCCAGAAGTAAGCCATAACTTATACCAGTTTGAGGCGCTCATGTCCTTGGGGGGGGGGGCACATCATAGAAGGGCCGATGGTAAGTGACACTAGGACTAAACTTAGGACAGGGGAGAAACACTAAGGAGAATACATATTGCTCACATCTTCTATCCAGGATCCCTGTCATTGCCTAAGGCTTAGTCTCAAGCACAATAATTGACTCACTAACTTGAGCCGTCCCCCCCCCCCCCCCCAGAACATGAGCGCCCAGTTTGACTGCGCACGCATTTGCGGGGCATCTCACGGGCTGCACTGATATAAAACGGACTATCGATATTTTTGTATTTACTCCTTCCTTACAATTCCCGCCCATCACCAACACTTGAACTATCCCTCGTCACCGATTTCTACCCACTTTTCTCACTGTCTTCGAAGCTTTTTGGAACCGAATTAGGCGCTCATGTCCTTGGGGGGGGGGGGACATCACAGAAGGGCCGTTGGTAAGTGACATTAGGACTAAGCCTAGGACAGGGGAGGATAGCCAAGGGGAATATATATTGCTCATATCTTCCATCCAGGATGCCTGTTATTGTCCAGGGCTTAGTTCCAAGCACAATAATTGACTCACTAACTTGAATGTCCCCCCTAAGGACATGAGCGCCCCGAATTATAAGTATTTGATGAAAAACTCCGCTCACTTCGACACCCACCACCCACCCACAACGCTTTAACTCCTTACCTTCGTCAACCTCTCTCCACTTTTTTATCGGCTTCCGGGACCTCTCCGAGCCGAAGGATGCGTTTCTTGGCAAACTCAGCCTACTTCAGCGAGCGTCACGTCCACCATCAACGTTTGACCTTCCCTACTTCTCTAACCTCTTTTCACTTTTCTCGGTTCTCGGGACTTGTTGGAACCGAGATTTGCTTTTGGAGCCGGGTCACGAGTTCGGTGGCAGACTCCGTCCACTTCGATCGCCAGAGTGAACAAAAGGTTGCTTACGTTCTCCCCAGAATCCCTTCTCCTCTCTAAAGCTTGGCCCCAAACCCTAAGTGGTTTACAGTCCATATCCCAGCGTCAGGGTAGGCGTGTAAGCGGAAGTGACGTGGCTGCTGCCGCACTTGATAGAAGTTGCGTTGATAAGCATTCTTCGCTGATATCCAGCAATGTGTGTTGGAATCAGCTTATCCGCGCAACATCTATCAAGTGCGACAGCAGCCACGTCACTCCCGCTTACACGCCTACCCTGACGGTGGGATATGGACTGTACTCACTTCAATGCCCCCCTCTCCCCTAACGACATGAGTGCCAAATATTTAGGGAAAAAGTACTCACATTTCGATACTTGACGACAAGGTACGTGGTACCAGCGGTTACTGCAACAAGCCCAGCAACCACAGCCACCTGCGTTTTTCGGTCTGCTGCTTTCCAGTAGTCTTGAACGACAACATAAAGAGGCTGATCAGGGGCGCTGGGTGATGAGGCCGGCGGTGTTGGTGTGTGAACTTTCGCGGCTTGCATTGTATGGAATGAAGACCACCATCGCCAGAGTTTCTTATATACGAAATCTGTCCAGAAACAAAATGCGGTCTAATCACTATCCACTGTTTACGCAAATGAACCTCGATTATACTACGCTCATTCATATGGTGACCTCGATTGTCTGTCGGTTTGTCCATTCGCTGCATGTCCCTTGACATGATAAAATTGAAGCAACAGTCTTAGGGCGAATTCGAGGAGTGAAGCGGTCGGTAATGAAGTTGTAGGTAGGAAGTTGAAGGATGATGGAGAAAAAGAGAGAGAAAAACGCCACTAAGGCTCTAAAACGGCGACCCCCATCCAAGGCTAAGGAATGAAGCGAAAGGCTGGGCGCCGAGCTGTCTAAACGCCGCAGTAAACGCGCCCCAATTGCAATAGCTGCCAAATAGCGATCAATCGCTTGCCAACTACAGGCCGATGTCAGACTTTGCGAATTGCGCGATTCGCAAAGCCTGACATCGGTCACAAGAAGAAACGGATCTCATCCAGCAAGGGAAGGGGCATGGTGATTCAGGGCGCATGGCACGTTTAAAAGGAGGATAGCATATTATTTCATGTGAATGTTCAGGACTAAGTCTCAAAAAGGAGGGAGAGCCCGCGTCCGAAAGCAATCCCCTTTTTCCTTGGGGTCGAGGGTCTTCCGCCCTTCTCCTAGGCTCAGTCCTGGCTGCTCAATAGGTGAATATTACTTTTGATAGACGATTATGTCATTCAGCACAAGAAAACATACATTACACAAAATGCCTAAAAAAATAAACTAGGATTGAAGTTGATGGCAGCTCGCACTTCGAAGAACTCCTTGAGCCAAACTGGCATCGGAGCACACAGTGCACCGCAATGCCCGCTCTTACCGGATGAGACCCGAAGAACTTCAGCTGTGCTGAAATCATCGTCTGCGAAACGCAAACGATGATTTCAGCACATCTGAAGAAGAAACCGGGCGAGGGAGAACTTTTTGCTTCAAAGGATCGACTTGAGATACTCTCAGTGGTCCCGCAATGTCTCCGCAGCTGACCAAGCCATCACCACGGCTGGGAGACAGCGGCTGTGCCCGGTGCCGCCCATTCTGATCCCGCCTCCGCCCATATGATGCCGTTCGTAGCCCTTTCTACAGGCTTCTCAAGGTGAGTTTTTGTTCAGTTCCATATCAAATGTGTTCAACTAAAGCCAGTGCTTCTCCCCACCCCATTAGCATCTGATCTTTAGTGCCCTCCTGAGACTGTTGCTTTAAGTGTCAGGGCAAAATGATAGCGATGATAATGGCGCTGATAAAGACTCACCAGCAGTTCTGTGTTCTGAGGTATCAATGTATTGGGACGTTATGATGATAATGTAACTGATACTTATGGTGTACAGTCAAGTTGATGTTAAACCGGACGGAAATGGTGTAGTGGCCAGTAGCGGGTCGTCCACGCACGTGGTCGCTCGTTTTATCGTCAATGGTAGAGTATCGAAACCAGAAAATAATAAGGAAATATTGACATTGATCTCAATACATTCATGCGAATCAAATGATATGATTGATATTGATGATAAGTGATCGATGAAAAAAGTCAAAAAAGTGATTTAATCAGAAAAGTCTGGTCGGGACAATAACAGAAGACACACGAAGTCTTCTACATCGCCGGGCGAAATAATTGAGTGTATGAACGTGATTAGTTTATTCGACCGCTAGAGCGTTTAATTCACGAAATGGGTGTTTGATGTGGGTATAGAGAGCAATGGAAGATGAATTCCTTATCATCAGCGTTACAGATCGCTGGTCAACAGCATAGTTGGTAGCGTTTCAACTGAAGCTAACTGGAAAATACCTCAGGTAAAAATGTAATGAGCATTAGTAGCAGATTCTTTTCCATAAGCTGCTACATTCCACTGAGTGTACGGGGGTGGGGGGGGGGTGGACAAACAAATAAAGACATTTCGTCTCCGTGTTTATATGGATTTGATCACACTTTGTTAAATTTAAATCAGATGCTCCCAACATGGAATCAAAGAATAATTTTGTTGAGAAAGCTTTCATAGTGGCCATCTACGTGGACGGCATCAGAAAAGTTTGCCCGGAAACATGGTGCGCTGGCCGAACTCAATAAGGGCCTTGACGGATTGTGTGTCATTACAAGGTTTTTTTTTCTAAAAGGCAGGTTTCGAGGGGGTTTGCACAGTCATAACTACGTCCCTGAAGAACTATCCACCACAGAATTGATTTGAGAAATTATGTGAGAGCTTTACGCTGGAACGATTGCGGCAGGTCTCCTTAAACTCAACGCATAGCGGATAACCTCATTTTTGAAGGCGGTGAGTGCAGTGAAGGACGGCTTCATCGTACTTATGGAAGGACTTTTTAGGTGTATTAAAAATCAACGATGGCGATCTATGCGACCAGACCAAATCGCTGATGTGCGACATGCTCAAAACGTTTATTTTTTTTGTAACCCCCCTCCCCCCCCCAAATAGTCCGACGCACCTCCATCCCCACGCAAGTCGCTCGCTTTCTTGTGAATAAGAGGTGCAAATGAGGAGTTCATGACGCATAAATATGCTAATCGCACTACTTTATGCAAGAGTTATGTCTGCCTGTTTAAGCCAGTGCCCAAACCCATGAATGTCACAATAGTTCAGTATTTTCTGAAACGTCACGCAGAAAAGTCAGTTCAGGGCTTTGGGCGGGATAAGCAAGGGTGAAGATGCCTGAAGCACACATAAGCTGTAACCTCCCGATAAACAAAGCATACACATCTACAAGGTGCACAAATATTACTTGCCTAAATATGCGGTTGTAGAATTTGTAAAACAATTAAATGATAGTCGATTTTCCAACAGCTACCTTGGAGTTGCATTTGGGAATGGAATCCCGTACGCAAGTTGGGATTCATATCTTGATGTACTTCACTGAGCACAGAAATAATTTGCAAAGGTATTCGTCTATCACTGCGATTTGGTGCTCCAAAGGCATTTCTTCTTAAGCCTAGAACAGGTTCTTCTTTTGCGCTACGATTGCATTGCGTTGTTCAGAAAGAACCTCACTCTCTGGCCTCACGGCCAGATAAAATGATCGCTGGGTTCAGGATTGTTTACTGGCCAGGTGGGGTAATGGTGAGGCCTGGGAGGGTTTTCAGAGCGTTGCGGTATGACCTCTGCTGCAAACTGGCGTTGAATCCATTCTGCTTAAGCGTGAACGGTTCGTTACCCAACCGTGATTTTCTACGGGTTGATATTGAATGGATCTAATCGTCACACTTACTACAGAATAGCGAAAAAGGATAAGGATAAAGTATCCATTACTGAAAAGGGGGGGGGGTCGTATCTCGAAATTTTCCTCGACGCCTCCCTTGAAACTGCATGTGAGTAGTAAGCAAACTCACCTGTTACTCCACTACTTTGCCGAAAATAGCATTAGAGAATGGAGTTTGGTCAACATCATTATTGAACTACTCCGCTCTGATCCTTGGATGACATAGATCATGTAAAGTATCTAAAGAGCTCGTTGTGCAGCGATGTTGTTGAAGTGCGTCATGTACTTGACCCTTATTCGAAAGAGCAAAGAAATTTTGTATTATATAACTACAGTATATCTCCAGCTTCAGCAACTTTGGATTAACTTTGAATTCCTGGAATTTTTTTTCATGTTCATTGAAAATTGTTTCGAGCGATTTTGTTCAAGCAACGGCAACCCAATTAGAGGTCATGTTTATGTCTTCTATCAGTGTCCATCAAAGGATCGCTCAAGGGAGCCATCCTACAATATGCTCCTGCTAATGTTTGCAGCATAGCACCGTAAAATTACCGATGACGTGGGAGAGAACCACTTCGATTTATTCTATGGGATGTTGATAAGGTCCGCAGAGCGATAAGAGGAGCAACAGGGTGTGCCCATAGATGGGTGCTCCCGCTGCTATGTTTCATGATAAAATCAATCATGCTCCTCGAATTTCAACTTAACTCCCTCTCCTCAATTCAAATTACCTCCAGAGACCTGAATGTCTTATCTATGCCGAATATAAATTTTCTAGTTACAGATGGGTAAAGAGACGATATATTTGCTCCTTCACATTTTTTGTGTGCTGGCGGTGAGCAGTCACAGTTACTGGAGGACATCCTGGGAGGAGACACTCCGCACTTATGCTGCTGGTATATTAATGCATCGTATAATATTTATGTGGTCATACTGTAACTTTATACAACTTTCTATTCATTTATATGTGCTTGATACACTATATGTCAACAGTTTTGAGATGTAATTGTCTCCTACAACAATGCTAAAGATTATCCAACAGAAACACCCGTTGCTTGGTAATTCCATCAATTTCATATTTTCTGCTTTTGAAGCCTTTCAATAGCTATTACTTGAAGCAACAGTCCTAGAAGGGTATGCTGCCCCGATACAAATGAGATGAAAAGATGCACCAGCACTAGTCAAGAACCGCGAAGTGTCAGAGAACGAAAAACCCACCTTGCAAACCGCTTGAAAGGGAGTGAACGCCTTCGAAGTAAGCGTAACGGACAATCTTTTGTACCGGCTTTCCAAGGTGAGTTTTTCGTTCTCTGACACTTCGTGGTTCCACTTGCCAGCCGCGGGGATAGTGTGCTTAGCTGCAGGTCCTTGAGCGATTGCTTGTGAGCTATCTCGCTTTTCAAAATTAATTCGACCTCTTCTTGATTGCTTTTACTTGCTTAATTCATTTGTTATCGTATTCCTTTGTTTGTACCAATGCATATGTCTCTGTTTTATTGGTGCAAATACGATTGCAGCCGCATTTCTTGGTGGGAAGAACCAGCAATAAATGCCGGCGAAGCAATCCTGTTCAAACAGCTTGTTCGAGACGCCCCTCATTTCGTTCCAAACAGGGTCAACCGTCACGTTGGACAAATTTCCAAAATTTCACGACCCCCCCCCCTTCTGAAGGGCCTTGGTACGACCCCCCACACTCGACCCGAAGCATATCACAATTCAGCCACCCGTGAGGAGCTTCCCGCGACGAACCGAATTTAGCATTGGAGCGTGAGTTTGCTTTTTCGCGCGCACTCGAAGCAGCGCGGAAAGGCCGAGGCGGACTGCTTATCTTCAAAAGATTGTAATTCAGTTAATTTTCAATATTTTTCCAATTTCAAAATAGATTTATGATCTACGAGACATCTAGTTTCCGAAAACATTCATTTTTGTACACTACCTTCAAATCGCTGTGAGCTATGGGGTCGAGAATCCGGAATTCACATAAATCCTTCAAATTGGAGATTGTGAGGAGTGGCTAGAAAATTTTCAGGTACAGACCGTTTTCTTCCTAAGACATACTCTAACTTTCGCAAAGTCTGTTTT
>KZ345264.1:147154-159707 GCA_002352805.1 Teladorsagia circumcincta
CGAATAATAAAGATTCCACCTAAAAAACCTCGTGGCAGAAGTAATAACACACAAAAAAAACTGGATTTGTTAAATAAACAATTTGAAAAACCGGAAGTACTGGTACGCACTCAAATTCCTGCCGGACACACAGGGGGGGGGGGGTGGCAAAAAAAGACATTTTGCGTCTGTCGCATTTCGGCCCTTTTTTCTTCGCAAGGATTGCCGACGTTGGTGGAAGTTCTCCAGCATAATAAATCCTGAATGTCCCTTTATAAGTGGACGCAATCTCTCACTCACTGCCCTCACGGTGACGAAAATGACGTCATCTGTCATCGTCAACGAGCTCATGGTGACTTACCGTAGCTGCTTCAACCTGAAGCTCTTACACAATTTCTTGAATCGATTCAATGTGGGATAGGTTTCTAGGGACATTCCCTCTAAGTATGCTAACCCTCGGAACACACCTTTCAGAAACTGTCGCAATGGTACACGATCCGCCGAGGACCCCATTGAGCTCGAGCAGTGCACCATGTTCCCGAGGCAAATTTTCCTGATGCCGTCCTCGTAGATGGCCACTATGAAGAACTTCTTATGAATGAAATGTGCTCTTCAATTCTAAGTTGAGCGCACTCGCTTTAAATTGAGCAAAGTGTGATTGAATTCATTGTAGCACGGAAACAGCATGTCTTTTTTTATTGCCCCCCCCTGTATGTCACAAATGCAGGCAGCAGTAACGTTTTCACTTGGTTCTCTGAATGCCGTCACTGCGAAATCTTTTTGCCTTTTGACTTACTGTAGTAACATCACGCTCTTCTACTGCATCCTATTCTACCGTTTGTTTTGTCTCTATTCTCCAAAATCGGACGTTTTAACCGGATTCTTTCATTGCGTCGAGTGGTACGTAACCGCCCACTGCGCACTTCTCTCCATTCCCCGCCTTTGGCTCCGCGCGACTTGCCTTCGACTGTCCGTAGAGTGTGTTTTCGTAAGTTTTTTTCCTTCTCGAAACAGTGCGTGAAACTTTGTGAGTTGTCTTTAGTGATCACAATTGACACATTCATGTTGGGAAGAATGCAAGAATATTCCGGGAAACTCCTTGCGTTTTTTCCCCAACATGAATGTGTCAGCTGTGATCACTAGAGACACTCACAAAGTCTCAAGCGCATAGATTCGGTCTCCGGAGAGTAACAAACTCAAGAAAACCCCGTCCATGAACCCTGAAGGTAATTCGGGCGAACCCAAAGACGGGAGCGCCGTGCGTATCAGGTGACGCAAGAACGAATCGTGTGAAAGCGTTCGATTTTGAACAATGGAGACAAACCAATTGATAGAACATGATGCAGTGGAAGTGTAGTATGCTATTGCAGTGAATCAAAAGGTCAAAAAAAGTTCCTAGGACGGCATTCGGAGAAGGAAGATTCCGTCGCTAGCAGTTGTAACAGATTTCTGGCGTGAATTTGAACGCGTACCAGTCTCTCCATTTTTTCGAGTTGATTACTAAAACAAATGCAATTTTTTTGTTCTTTCCGTTATCATTGTGGGCGACGGGTCTCAAGCCAGCGATTTATGGGTGAAAAGAAATCGTGATTTTTTTCGGGGAGGATTCCTTAAAATAGGATAAGGTTGGTGTATTATACAACTCGCTGTTCCTCCCCACCATATGTGTAGTGTGGGCATACCTCACGATCATAGTTGTTGTGAATATAGCCGCCGCTGATCGCAGGAATCCTTTATTTCATTGAAGAGTAAAGAATACACAATAAGTGAACCTTATAGCGGCTGTGATTCATAGCTTGACATTAAACGTCATGGGCTTCATGAAGGATTTGGGTTATCGTGAAAAACTACCTTAGCCGGGATTCGAACCTGCAGCTTCTGCGCTAGACGTGGAAATGCTAACCATTGTGCCTTACGGCCATGTTTGTTTACTTTGGTGATTTGTTGAATTTGAATTTCAGGATCACTTCGCGAACTACATAGTGCCAGTGGCTTCGAAGGCCACTTCTCTCTCGTCTCCTATATTGAACGTAATCGCATCTGACACTTCCTGCAATGCAACGATCTCCATCCCGGCGGAGGACTTTTCCGCCCCACTTACGTTGTTTGTTCATTTACTAAATGATACCGATGGAGTTGTGGTGGCAGTTAATCAAGGTAATCATCCTGCTTGTTCTACCAGACGCCTCCACTTGTTTACAGCTCGTACTCTATTTTGTAGGCGGATCGCAGCTGACTCCAGTAGCAATTGGGCAGTCAACCTCCAAATTTACTATTCAATCAGGCGGTATTGGTTTCCTTTCTTCTTCCCTATATACAAATAAAATATTTAATAAAAGAAATATAGCAAAGTTTATTTGTAGCGAACTTTCACTTATATGTTTTTATAATTTGAAACGGGTGACATCCAGTTTTTCTAAGCTTGCCCAAGCTTTATATCCCAGCAATCCTGAAGCTTTCAGTCGGCTTCGAAACTGCTTAAAATAGTATTCTCATAAAAAACGGGATTTTCATGGAATGGCATAACTTTTGAGTCACGAGCGCACAAAATCGTGCGAGTGATCTTGCGTCAAAGACATCAAGTCGGGAATTTATGCAAAGCCAACGGCTTTCTGAAAATTTGAGGCGTCCGAAAGAGGGAGTCGGTAATATGGAAAACGTGAGGGGCAGAATGTACTGTGATGAATACATTCGGGAGGAAATCTGTGTGCCGATGAGATGTGCCCCAGGAAATTTCCAACCACATCCATGAGCTGTTCGACAAGAGGCCCGTCACGCGGCAAGAAGACGGGTCAAGTGAGAGGTCGTTTTGTAGTACATTCATTAAACTCGAAGTTAAATCACTGCAGTACGCGCTGCGGCTCGTGAGTTGACCCGACCAAGTCTCTATTATTTCGCCGCGCGACGGGTCTCCTGTTACGTACCGTCACCTATGGCAACATTGAAGACTCTGAAAGTGCATTTGCATATTTTCTTAAACACACTCTTCACCATAGCGACAGGTAGATTAACCCCTCCCGCAAATAGATAGTATACAAGGGAGGGGGAGGGCAAAAATCATTGTGCCCATGGTACACATCATCAAACTAACTTTTTGACGACCGTGTAGCCCGTCGGCGGGCCATGTCAGGAAAAAGTTTACTGGAACCGCAAATAAAATCGCACGAAAAATGGAAAGGTTCCTGTTTGACTCCTTCTTTGAAAAAACCTTTGGTATTTAACAATTAATCTCCCATAGGGATCCCGGAGAGAGTTGGAGTTTGAAAAATAGACAAATCAGAACGAAGGCGGTGTTGCGCCCACTGCAAAACTAAGACGCAGTGGATATATCTAACACATCCCAATTCAAAGGCAGTGTGAATGATGACTGGAAAGCGCAGGCACTCTGGCTAGGTGAATGAGAAAAGGACTCGATATTGGTGGGACCCAACGTTTAAAGAAGGCTTCGCCAATTTCAAACTATGTTTACTGCCCAGTAACGCCGTTTGAAGGTGGCGGGACTTCCTTTGAACGTAGGGTCCCGCCACTATTGAGTCGCTGGTACATAGTTCGACTCGCTGGTACATAGTTCGACTCGCTGGTACATAGTTCGACTCGCCGGTACACAGTTCGATTCGCTGGTGCAAATTTCGATTCGCTGGTGCAACGTTCGATTCGCTGGTCAACGCTCATATCCAGCGACTCGCTAGCGTTTCGCTCGATTCGCACAGACTGACATCGCTTCGCCAAAATCGTCAAAAAAAACGTCTGACGTTATCCCTTTTTTACAACCCCCTTTCCCAGAGCTGATTAATACATATTGCTCAGCCCCAAAATGCAAGTCCTTCCCAAAAATTACAAATGCGATCCCCTCGTTCGAATATGTACTGTGAACGGACGGTTGACCTGCTTCTAACACCCTTCCACCATTATGGTCTTCAGTTTAGCTCTGTCTAGCCATCGCAATCACTGCCTTTAAAACGGGTCTGAGACGCTAATATCCATAGGGCCTGCCTAATGCTCCTTACAAGCTTTGTTTGAAGAAAACCGAATCTGTGCAACTGTACCGAAAAATTCTTTCTGTTTTTTCTTTGATTCAAATCCACTCATTTTTAGTGACAACGACGATTTCCATTCAAGGGAGCGGTCAGTGCTCGTACTCGGTCGAAGTTCTAAATTACTACAAGGTTTGGATTCGAAATTCTACATTTATGCTACTGGAAACGTCGAAGAGAGCTTCTTTTATCCAACTGGTTCTCCATTCATTGCGATAAGAATAAATTCTTTCATGGGATGCTGGGTTCAAGGTATAAAAGGGCGAAGATACACGAGAGAACTACACTTTTACCCGATTGGTTTTCAAAACCTTCTCACCCTCTCCTGAAAGAATATTTCATCCCGAGTGTAGTCTAAGAATTGACGTCTCCAAGTATAGATAGGTCACTGCAAATGAGTAGTTTTATACATAGTACTTCCAGATTGGCTATGTCTTCCAAAGGAATAATTCGGATGAAAACGGTTTCTTGGGACCAGCATCAGGTACTTCACTTTTTTGAACATTTACATCTTTATCGAAGAAATATACGCATGTAAGTCAACTTTCATGCGAAAAGTTCAAAAAAGCTTTCTTTAGCGAAAATTTTTCTTTTTCTTTTCAGAACAACATTTTTTTCCTTCCGCAATAGCGGCATTGCAGCTCTCTGAATTCATAAAACTTGGTATCTCAAAATTTGTAGGTCTTGGGTTACCGCTTCGATCTGTGAGATTCTCTTCGGCAGGTTGGCTAGGTGTGACGATATAATCTTTATTGCTCTGCGAATATAACCTGCTACGTATTTGGGTGAAGACCTGGTATAATACGGGTTGTCCTTACTGTGTCAAGAGCATGTGCACACTCTTCCGATAGCTCAACCTTCACCGCGCTGGTTCAACGCAGAGGTGGTATTGCGGCAAGAAGCGTTAGCTGCTAACAGCATAGCAGAAGGATCTGTATCAGGTTGTATCATCATCATGCTAAGCTCGGCTCACGAAACTTCCCATTCTAATGGAATTGGTTGCTCGGTTCCAGATCTATGGAAAACTGAAGCACAAAGTAACCAGGCTTTTACGGTGATTCATGGTGCGCAGCATGTCTGTACAGACGCAATTAAACATCACAGTGATTTTGGATGGAAATAGAGGGAGTGACGTGTGGCACCACGGTTAAGCTGGAGATCCTGTGGAAGATGCCTTCTTGTGGGTGTTTGCATAATGGGTAACCACGGAAGAAAATAAGCTGCTCAAAGTTCATGTATAGGTTGTTGTAATATAAATGTCGTTACGGAATGGTGAAAACTGATACAATACGGACACTACCGTATTGTACCAGTCTTCGCCATTTCTCACGCAGAGACTCAACGTTCTTCGAGAGATTGCAGCTGCTGTGTGCAGACAGACTTGGACACCCAAAATGAGAATTTCGTACTCTAAGAAATTTCCTCCTTCCTTAATAGCTGTGTTGATTCGTATATGCAGCACTTATGTAGATGGAGCGCGGCAAGAAATATTAAGCGGAGAAGTAAAAGGTTCTCAGGCCGGTCTCGCACTTTTTTGCTAGGGTTTTTTTCCTAAAAAGCAGCTTGTTCATCGTGGAGTAACTTTATAAAATCGTCGTCCTTCCTTGTCGCTAAGCCAACTCACTTTATTGGCTTAGGTCGCTTTCTGTTGACGAAAGCCTGCCGTGACCGTAAGAGCTGGATTCAGCTCCTTAGAATGTCGTTGAGTACTCAAAGACACACACTTTTCGGTTAGATGTCCTCTTTCGAATGAATACACAGTATCTCTGGAGATTCAAAAGCTGCCAAGTTGGATTCAAGAAAATTTGTGCGAGATTTATAGTGTTTGATTGACACATGTTTCTAATGTTTGGTGTCAAATATGGAAATTATACATCGAACACATACATATCTTTTTAATGACATCATCAGTGGTATAAAAAACAAAGATGATTTCCTGAAAGAGATAGATTGATGTAATTTCCGGCTCTGGCGCCGGGGGGTCATTCCTTGATGCAAGATCCCCTCCGACCATCGTTTTGGAGAGTACTATGCTCCCGTTGAAAGTTTTATCAATAGTCCTGGAGAGCTATCCAAAACTAAGGATAAGAATATATGTGCACGACTCATTTGAAGCGCACTTTTGCTAAGGACCGGTATTTTCTTCATTTGACACCTCCTGCCCACATTCTGTTCGATTTTCTGCAGCAGATCATCCACCTTGAAGCTCCTTTATCGTTAGGCCGAAGCAAAGTTCCATTGCCGTGGTTCAGAATCGTTTTCTTGAACCGTTGCAGGCCGAGAAGTGGAAGCACTTTAGGATTGCTCCTACAATACACCGGTACTTATCACAAGTACACTTTAAATGATCAATTACGTGTAACATTCTATTCTTGTGTATTGGAGAACACAGTGCCCCCCCCCCTTCCCCTTTAAACTGATTTTCACCCAACTTTACAAATATGGTCTCAACTGCGACTAATGAAAAGTCATTTTTCAGGGTTATACTACGTCTCATTGTCTGTCGCTAACTCTGTCGCCAATACTCAAGCAAACCTGTCCATAATGCCCCTTATCCAACTCCGTCCGATAACGAGTGATGGCACTCTTGGGAACGCAGTTTCAGTCTCAACTACGGCGAAGAATTCAACTTGCGCCTACAGTTACTATGCTGAACTGGCTTGTACACAGGACATATTCGCTTATCAAGCTCAAGTAACTAATGTTATCCAGTTCTGAATATTATCATAAACACGGCATGCTCTAGGAAACTTATGAAAATTACTTATGGAAATTTGTTTCAGATCCAAACTTTATCACCATTATCCTTAAAGCGACAGCAACAAGTCACCATGGTTTGCCTTCGGCTAGGTAAGTTGGGAAACTTCATGCAAGTGATCTCTGAAGAAGAGCGATCCAACGATAATGCGAGAGCAATGAGACACTGACCCTGGCTCCACCCACCGTGAAGACGGATCCGTTTCACCCGCTAGTATCTATTTCCGTTTTCCCCGGCAACCTTGGAAGCGAGTAGAAGGGTCCCGTGGAAGACTCCGCTCACTTCCCTTCCCCCCCTTACCGTTCGTTAGGAAATGAACTTCCATTCGTCCCCAACTCTATCAACTTTTTCTCGGTTTCCGGGTAGTCTCGGAACCTATGTAGTGTTGGGATTAGTATTATATTAGGTTGAGTCATAAGTAGTTGCCGTTTTGACCAAAAAATTCAAAAGCTCACAACTTTCTTTTAAACCATCCTGATTGAGTGCCATATTTACCACATCTGTCCACATGTGTCCTCTATCTACACGAGAGTGAAAGGATACCTCCCCCACAGAAATAAGCAATCTTAGACGTCAAGACTCAGTGGATGTCTGTTTTGAAGTGTTCGCGATCTTCGTAGTTTTTCCCTTCAAGGAAACGAGAAAGCAAGCGGAAAACTGCTGTTTGGTTGCCACAACTTAGTGGATTATAAAGAACGGGGAAAATCATGAGGCCAAGATTCTGCTCACTCTTTTGACATTCCCTCGTTTCATGTGGGTTGCGAGCTGCTGCGTAGTGGAACAATTTCATGTATTCTAAGCCACAAGTTTGCGATATCCGGAGCAAGTCTACCCAGCGTAATCACTGGGTGTCTGCGCCAGTACTGGTGGTATTGCTTTAAGAAGGTAATGAAGCAGTCCTACAATCGCAGAGAAGAAACTACTCCGGGTGAAGTTCACCTATTGGGGCTCGTTGTCGCTGCTGAGCTGCATGTTCCCACTGATGCCTTCGTATGTTGCTTGAGTAGACTGCTCATTACTTAACCCCAATGGCCGCTTGCCAAGCCATTAGAAATTACGACTTTTAGACAGCGAACTTTGGGAGATGTTCACATGTGTCCTCTGAGCGACCTCGTCCAACACGTGAGAATTCCATATTGCCATCGTATACAATTTCTCCACGGCTCAGAGGGAGCGACACATTGTGCACTGGGAGGGCTGAAGGCCTACTACAGTTTGACGGTCACTGATGCCGGGTTGCCTCTAAGAACCTCTTGCTTGCGTTCAGTATCTACGGTCGCTGGGTGCCCGAATCTTCAGGACAGTAGTCACCTTGAGGATGCTTCCCGATCACAATTCAACAGATGTTCTTTTTAAGAAAATCTGGTCCTCCCGATTCACAAATATTCCGTCAGGCTCCACTTGCTGAGGACACCAGACGGAACTCGCAAAGTAGACAGTGACGAACATGTGTTGAAATGGACGGCACTATTTCTCCTTGAAGACGAGTACGTACGGTGGAATTTCGTATTATGAAAGAACACCTAGGTCGCTACATACTCCTTTGCGAGGAACAACACAAACATCATTTGGGAGAGATAGTGCGGGTATGAAGAAATCGGCAATTACTTATGACTCAACCTAATAGAAAGTGCCGACCACTTGAGGACACTCCGTCCATTGTGCGCTAAAAAACCATGTGGGGTTTTTTTGTGATGGCTTTCTATCGATATAATTAGGACGTGGGGGACATTGTGCATCGAAGTGGTCTGGTGGCCGAGTGCCAGCAGCAGAAGAATAAATCCTTCTACACTACCAACCTCTCCTTTCCATTCTTCCACATTTCATTTGCCGTATTTTTTATGCTTACCTTTTCAGATTTCGAGTGCGCGGGTCGTGATCAGGTCCTATAGGAGATTTTCTCTTTGGCTGTAGCAGGGCCCCTATAATTACAAGCGCATTCGAGTTGTGGCGACCAGAAACTGTGAAGGAAGCCAGTGCCTTTGCTTTGACGCTACGACAGCTGCCACTTGCTATACGTAGCTTCTGAATCCTCACGGTTCGACATGCTCTCTCGCGTTTTTCCTCTGCTCGCAGCGCAGTGTCTCTCCGTCGTCCCACGGTCGACCTCAGAAGAAACGTTTTAGTGTCCTATGGCGCTTTTTCCTTTTTCGCAATAGCGATTCTTCCGCACATCTTTTGTACCTTTCTAACAAAGTAACACCAACGCGAGCCGTGATCCGAAACGTCTGGCTAATCGAAGCGAAAACGTAACCTCAACCACTTCCGTGCCGGGCGAAAAAGTCGCATGCAACATCATATAACTAAACTGTTCCTAAAGCTGCAGAGAGCAACTGTCGCACTTTAGTATCGCGCTGCGAGCAGTTTATTTGGAAGAGCGCGACAGCTCTCAGCAAGAAACCTTGTGCAACATTTCTCTATTAGCACGCTGCTTATTGCACTACCTCCATATATGCTGCTTCACTTTTCAGAACCGAAATCAGTGTAGCTGGCTTTGTTTGAAATTGAGTGAACGTTTTATTTAGATTCGTGCAAGAACAACGGTGAACTTGTTGATGGAGCTTGTAAATGTCAAGGCTGGGAAGGTCCAGACTGCGGGCTACCTATATGTGTGAATGGCGGAACAAGAGAAGGCAATGTGTGCATCTGTCCTCCATACACGTACGGAACGTTCTGTGAGCGTGAGTGAACCAATTTTTTGAGTACTTTTTGGATAACACGATGACAACAGCGGAGATTCTAGCTTTTTCCGCTGCGTTAGATACGAGCGATTTGAGATTATTCGCGATTCTTCGCACGTAAGCGCGTATTTCAGAACACGGGACCGAAAAGTAGGAAAACAAGGGTACGACACCGCATGGGAGGATGGGGTTCCGGATAAGAGAAGCGCTGCTTATCTGCACCTTTTCAGCGAAATAGTGATGATATCAGTGCAAAACGAGATGAAGGCGTTCGCGTCACCAGTTTGATCGAATGACACCATATTATTATGATTTATTATTGGTATAAATGCAAACATAAGCAATGCAAGAAACTCATCGAAGTTACCAATAAAATAAGGAATATAACAAGACCTAAGGAGCAAGAATAGCAGCTAAAGATCAGATGAAGTGCAGCAGGGGAAGGTGGGAGCACATGGTGATGAAGAGCAGTGGGCCGCCAACACTCCAAGCCGCGAACAGCAGAGCGTCTCCGGATACCAACTTTGTATTAGGTTGGAAGGAAAGTTCTGAAACACTCAATTCGCGCTATTTCTGTATTTCTCCCGAATGCTCTGGAATCCTCCATGGGTGGTTTATAGAAGGAGCGGACTGTGCTGCGTACGGTGCCTGAATCAGCATTCCCAATAGTTGCGTTTGCATCGCACAAAATCGTTTTCTCCCGCGAGACCATCTGAGCGCTCATACTGTGCGAGCTTCGGTTAAGGAGATCTGCCCACGAGAGGCGCTCAGAATCCGTCTCGGTATAAGATAGGACACGTTTTCTCACATGGCGGTTTCAGCTTGGCTCGAACGTTCCGCATCGAAGACTTTGAGCTTTGTGACGCTACACACGACTACTGTCCATCTTGACCTCGTCACCACCGTAATCAAAGGTGATTCTAGGCAATCGTCACGCAATCTGACAGAGCGTCATAAGTGCTTCCAGAAGCCCGCTCACTGGGCTCTTCAGGGGTTTGGCAGGTCCTGGAAATGCGGTCCGTGGGTACCGCTCCATTTCAGCGGGTGGACATCTGCACCGTTACCCCCTGTCGTTTAGCTACGACGATAGCCTGCGGCATATGGCCACTGGCAAAAACAAGTGGACCTTCTGCGCTAACCATATGCGGAAGCAGCAGCAGCTGGATATGGGAAACTGGAGTTTCAATGCCTCGACCTGACAATTATGGAGGAATGGTGATGCTGGACAAGGTTAACCCACTCCCAGCCGCTCGATACGATTGCAGAAAAACTTTACGGAATACGGCGACAAGTCAATCTGCCTTACGACAACGCGCGTCGGCGCGGGTCTTCAGTCGCAAGCCAGAAGATTCTCAAGCTAGGCTGGACCGCGGCTTCCCATCTGCCATAGTCGACAAACCTATTCATACACATCTTCCATCTTTCCTGCTCGCTCGCTAATCACCTGGAGAACAAAAAGCTTGCCGACGAAAAGGACCACAAATCCGACTTCCAAATGTTTTTCAGCAAAATTCCTCTAATTTCTCTAGATGTAGCGTCAAGCAATTGCTTGAAGGTTGGCGTGTGGTTGCTGACTCTGATGCTTAATAAGTGAAGGGGCTCAGGATAGAAAAAAATTAAAAAATAAATTTCAAATTTTGGCTATAGGGTGTTTCAGAACTTCCCTTCCAACCTAATAGTTCCGTCAACGCCACCATGGCCCACGCTATGAAACTGGGGCCTAGATGAAAAGCCATTTAAGAATAACTAACTAATCCGAATCAACAGAGCATGTGTTAGCAAACGAAACTCAAACAATCATAAGAATATAGGTCATTTGTATTGCGCAAATTAATAAAACGGTGCAGAAGGATTTTCTTCCATTTGATTACACAGACAGCAGTGGTCAACTCATGGGAACGATGCAAGAGTGTGGTCAAAAATGTTCGCTTAAGTGACCCAAATTGAATTGGTCGAATCATTGCTAAATGAGTGTGAACACAGCACTCAAGTCCTCCAAGCCCTCTCTTTTGGATTGTTCTCAACCAGTGCAGCGTTTATAAGCTCAAGTTTCTTGTTCAGTGGTTGCCTAATTTAAACTGCCATCTGCCTTTGAGATATATGAATTGATGTAATATAAAGTAGGTAACACGAGAAGGATAGGTTGATTCGTCGATGGACGATAGAGCGAGTAAAGTTTCGTTGAGCGTAGGAACCCATCCGGACAAAGGGCGTGCTATTATTTTATGGTATGGTACAAAACACTGTCTACTAACCTTGGATTTGTTCTGAAATGTCGCTCTACTTGGCCCTCTATATCCTTATGCGATCTCCAAAAGAAGAAAACAAATAGAATATCTCGCCTGGACCGAAGGATGCAACATCCTCAGCAGGGACGAAGTGGGCGTGGCGAACAGAAGTCGCACCAGCTCTTGCGAGCCGTGGAGATTCGTTCGTGATAGTGAATCAACTTCAAGTAGTCACTATGGTCCCAAAACGATAGCAAATGCCTCCACAGCCGCGGAGATCTCAATCATACGATCTTCACGGCTGCCAAGAGGTGGTGCGATTTTGTTTGCCACGCCCACTTCGACTCTGCTGCAACTGCTGCTTTAAGTTTGATCAATATAAAATATATTGTGGTTTCTCTGTTTAAGAATTTATGTCTCTAGGGTTAATCTCCGTTTTTAGAGAATAAGCAGCAACCTAGTATTCACAATATGGTGTTCATTTTGGATTCTGTTGGGGTCGATGATACAGCTTTCAATTCTTCAGTTGTGAGTTGAATAAAAGATTTTGTCAGCTTTTCAGCAGTAACACTGCAAATTTCAGACGGCCATACTGGAGTTTGTTGACCTCTACAACATGGACGAGCTAAGAATTATGCTTATCGACAATGCTAATACATTTAAACTTAATCAGGATTTTGCCATCTATACTACCCAGGCATTATACGCCACGTTGACCGGAGTATTCCCTTACCGAAGCAACACCGCCGACATCAAGCTCGACTTGTAAGCCGCGTTTTTTTTTCAGATTTGCCGCTGGGTACAATTTACCTTTTCCGCTCCACTTTTCAAAGGTTATGCTGGATTTTTCCAAGAATTTTTCTTCGAAGGTAA
>KZ345264.1:185748-213767 GCA_002352805.1 Teladorsagia circumcincta
CAACGCTAAGAAGAAGAAAAAGAAGATGTCAAGATTTTCTTTCAGGAGAAAACGCTACCAAGGTAGACAAGAGATAGCTTCCAGTTGTTTACTTAGCATTTCCACGACGAAAAGCAAATTTACTAATAGCAAAGATAGCCCTGAAAGTATTTCATTCACACCATCTTGGTCGGGATGTGGTCCGAGTAGAAATGAAGTCGGGAAAGGATGCCGCTGTGTCTCTGCGTCTCCAGCTTAGTGACATTCCTACTTAACTCTTCAAAAAAATATTCAAAGCAACACCCCCTTCCAACTTCACTTTCACCGTTTTCGTATCCCCTCTGAAGGATAGCAACAGTAAGGATTTGAGAGTTTCCTGTTCCGAGAACACATAGAAGCGTGGTGACCGTTAAGTGTGTCAGTGCGTGATGACTCAATCTCCTTCATTCACCCACGTCCCTCTATAAAGTTTGCCTTAATTCTAATTCTTGCTTACCGGTAAGTTCACCACGTAATAGTTTCGCATGCACTTGACCGACACGAATCAGCTCGTTGGCCATGTTGTCCAAATTGTCAAGGTGCTCAACTACCTGGAAGTGTACTATTCAAAAAATGTGAGCAATGCAATTCGAAAAAGCAGCTCAAGAAGATTAGGAGAGTTATTTTGCAGCTGATTGCTCGTAGAAATTTTAGTTAGATGAAGTGAATTGCTGAAGCCTCTATTATCAGCCATGACATTGCTCAAACAGACCAAATTCAAACTAAATAAAAATTCTTACTACAAACTTGGAAAGCGTAAAAAAGAAATATTTTCCAATCCACAGTAAACAACGCCATGGAACTAAATATTTGGTTACAGTCTGGAACTTACCTGATCAATAAGTTCTCCTATAGCTTTACAGTGCGCTTTGATAAAGCTATCATAATTTAGAAATTTCTGTGGAAGAGGCACCCTTCGTATTTGCTCTTTAACCTGAAATATTCAATTGTGATGATAATAATCCATTCTAATTCCCTATAAGAATTTCTTTTCAAGTTTACAAACCATTTTTACACACACACACACACACACACAGAGTTGCGCCGGGTATCAAAGATGTTTTTTTTCTCAACTTCAAATTCTGATCACATTTCTACCAAGGCGGGCATCGAATAACATAGATTGCAAAATTACGTTGCAGGTTAGGTTGTGGCCTCTCCGCACCCAATGAACCAGCCTTGAAGACGGAGCTCACGATGGAAAGACAGCCAAGTAAAAATCAAGATAAAAGAGATCAGCGAGACAGGGATGAAGAGAAAACCACTATAAACAACTTAGAACCCGAAAAATGAAACCCTCTTCTGTCCGTAGATTTACGACTTATGGTTAGGCTTGTTTCATCGGTGCTGATCTCATCAACGCGACACTCTCTGCTAGGCGACTAGTGCCAGACGGCAATGGGGCGGGTGAGCAGCAGCGATAACGACGCGGGGACGACCATGCTGGATGGCCAACGGCAACCCCTCGCTGCAAATTGCATATCGCACCCTTAGGGGGGGGGTCCGCCTGCTTTGAACTAGGTAGGCTTTCCACTAACTATAAAGCGTCCAGGAAATTGACAGAGTTCGCGATTACAATTGGGACTGGAGTGAATAGCGCCAGGCGCCGCAATAACCGTACAGATTAGGAGCACGTTTCTAGCTGTTGCGACTGTAGCTACAATCGCAAAGTCTGACACCAACTTCTGGGTGTATTTACCTCATTAATTGTAAGACTGGCCGAAAAATTTCCTGTGGTGGTCTTATTTCAGTTGCTCCCGGTCTTTCAGACAAGGAAAGTGTCCATTCCAGTTAAGAGGGAATTGGCTAAGCCTTGGAAAAAGGGGGGGGGGGGGAAGACCTCAAATGTTTGAGTGAACTTTGTTTTCCCCCGGGAAAATTCCTCCTCCATCATGGGCTTAGTGGTAGCTGCTCACTAAGTGAATACTACTTTTCATACGACGTTTCAGACGTTCACGTCATCCAGAACAAGAACGCTACATTATACGAACAGACTAAAGAAGTAACGTAGGAATAAAGCTGATAGCAGTTTGTATTTTTGAAGGACTTCTTGAGTCAAATTAGCATTAG
This sequence comes from Teladorsagia circumcincta, assembly GCA_002352805.1. Classification (NCBI taxonomy): domain Eukaryota; kingdom Metazoa; phylum Nematoda; class Chromadorea; order Rhabditida; family Trichostrongylidae; genus Teladorsagia; species Teladorsagia circumcincta. The sequence continues at coordinate 187,837 of KZ345264.1, forward strand.
AGCAGAATGTTGCGCCGCAATCACCCACCCCCCCCCCCTCCCGCCACAGCTGGAACAGACCCGAAATAAATCCTACTGTACTGGACAGCAATGGATGGCTTGAACCTTACCTGTGGGCATTTGAAACAAAGTCTATGGTAGATGCTGCTACCAATGACTGTCGGTCCTTTACTTGTGTAAATCTGCCTCCAAAGTGAGCGAACGAGATGGATTTGAGCGCATGTGAGCGGAATCAACGTAGTCGTTGTTTGTCGTCCAGACATCTCCTGCACCAGCTGAAATTCAACTATTTTGAAGAGTCGTAAAAATGTTGTCAGATAGACTAGCACTATTTTTCTTTCTGAATCATTCTCAGATGGTCTAAAAAGCTCTACATTTACTCTGTATCAACTATTGTAAGATTTTTCTTTGTTCAAAACATAATGGTTTAGCTCGAAGGGAACTAGGAAGACTTTTTGATTAGAAGAGCTTTTTAAGAGAGTTATGCTAGAAACTCATTATTTAAAATTTCAAGAATTTGTAGAAAAATTTTGGAAGGAAAGTAGAAGACGGACACTGATGGAGGTTGTGTAACAGGCTGGGAACGAGGAAGAATTTCTCATCGGCACAGAGCGAGATATATACGTTCGCAACAAAAAACAATAGCCTAGAAAGACGCAAGTGCAAAGGGTTATGAATTGAAAAGCACGCCCGAGAATGAATCTCGTGCACTTCCTCACATGTCGATGAAGAATCTTCGTTTCCTAGAAAGGCGAACATATTTGTTTCTCAAAAATTAGTGGAAGCAGCAGTGGAAGCAAAGTGATTTTCAGGAACATCCAAGAGTTTCCGAATAATTGGAGGCGTAGGGGCTGTAGAGAATCCTATAAATCAGAGAAGGAAGTGGAGAAAATGGTTCAGATATTTCAAATCAGAACTCTCTACCCACACTCGAATCTTAAGAAGCTATGACCCCGAACTTCAAACGTGACGCGCACGTGTGCAACCCGAGACTTCCGTTTTTTGACTTGGAAAACTCTTCGCTGTTGAGCTCGAAGAAACTTCGGATATCACATAATAATGTACCTCATACCTAACTCCTCAAATTCATGGCTATTTACAAACGAGGGAGATCATATTTCGAGATTTTTAAAAGAGTCGCACTTTGATTTCTGTGTGTTGGTGATGGGAACATTGGGGGAAGGAGCAGGGTTGTAAGCGAGATTTTTTGAGCGAAGTTTCGGAGATGGATGTGGGGGTCTTATTTGGGGGTCTCATTGCAGAAGGAGGGAGAAGGGGTCGTTCCGACGGGATTTTTTCGGTTGAATTTTCATTAACGATGGGTAAAGTAGATAAAACTAAAGAATCTGGTCCGCCATTAGCATATATTATCCCCTACCCTTACAACGCGTGAGCGGGATTTGCGGTACTACTCTTCATGCGTAGCATTAGCGGGTGCAGCAGGGCTCCTGGAAGGGGGAAGGGTGAAACTCGCGGAACTTTCCCAACAACGCACTCGACCTTACCATCCATTGATGGACCTAGGGTGAAGAGACGGAGCTGGGATGTTTCCATATTTTCAAGGAATATTGCTTGAAAACGGGCACACCTAAACTTCAGGGTCAGGAGTAAGTCAGCTCGCAAAAACTACAAGTCAAGCGTCCGCCAGCTACAGATTCGTGACTTGTTATCTTGTTATCGTGAATCTCAACTATAGAATGCTAAGAAGCAGAAGGTAATTTCAGTAGGAAATAAAACAAGTAACAGAATAACATAAATAATAAAATTAGTAACGAGAATGAGAAAAACTGAGAAAGGGTGCGGAAACTCAGCGCAGGGAAGTGATCACTCTAATAGTATGTTTCACTTATACTCCGCAAAATTGCTTCCGCTACACTTTACGAGATGACGAATATGCGCATTCCCGTGGATTCCTTGCCGCATTCGTCATGCCGTAGATACTCTACTGTGGCCCTTGAAATCAACTCTCGGCGCTCATTTTGTGATGAGTTATAGACAATGGGTGCAATAGTCAGTGGGGATCCCGGTGAATCCTTAATTTGGATGTGGGATCGAACTGTGGGAGGGTGAATCAATTCGTGTAACGAAAAAATTTAGGAGAAATCAACTTAGTTCTACCATTCATCATAAAACTAAACATTTGTCGTGATTTCAAATGCTTTAGGGTCCGAACTACTTGAACGGTCCTTTGAACTGCCTCAATTTGATTTTGCCTGTGCACTATCATGGGCACCCGAAAAGAGGCCCGTCGCGCGGCAAGAAGGTAGAGTCAGCGGACGACTTGCAGCGCGTGTAGTGCAGTGTAGGACGTACAATGGTACATTGTTTCCAACTTCACGCGAAATCACCACAGTAGGCAATGTGACTCGTCCGCCGAGTGCCTTCTTACCGCGCGACGGGCCCCCTGTCGGGCACCCCTATCGTATGAACAACGGGTCATGACATTTGTGATCACGAACCTTCATTTTTGCGTTGCTGTAAATGGGTCACCCATCATGCGGTCCCTCTTCCTCCATGGCTTTGTCCTGGAGCTCTCAACTTCCTCCTTAGCGCACCAGGGCCGTTCTTTAATAGTCCCCGCTCGAGTCATTCGCGGCAGAGAAACATGGAGAAAAGTTCAGATGAAAATAGTTCGAATAGTCACATAACCCAAACGCCTCCCCCTCCCACCCACATCCCCTCAATCCTGTCGTTTACCTCGACTGATTGAAAGAATATAAAAATAGTTTGTTAGTTTTAATGAGCGACAAAATCGATAGACTGCAGTTTATAGATTTCTGTAAGAATCGTTAGATAAAGACGAATCCAACCTGGATCTGACTCTGACGTCGTTGCGCCAGCAAATTCTGACGGGCGCGTTCGTTAGACGAATATCGTCGAGGCGATGCACCGATCTCGTCTGTTTCATCTAACGAAGCCGACTGAAAACATAGAATATAAAACTCCATAAATGCCCCTGTCAAAGGGTATAATCAGTAGAGGTGGGAAGCGTGAAAAGCATTGGTTAAGGCTGCGCTCGGTTCGAACTCAACTACATCATTCTATCCTTTGACTCTAATGAAAAAGTATGGAATTCAGTGTCACCATAAAATCAGTCCTCGCGTTGAATGACTGTTTACGACTACGTGGGTTTATGCCGTCATTAACCTTAAAACGCCACTTGTTGTAAGAAAGCCTCAGTAAAAATTTTTAGTATAGTTCCGTCAATTCCTTTCAAACTTCAATCCTCCCCCATTAAAGCTCACATCAGCAAAATCTTCCCAAAAGCAGATTCTACCTTAAGGTATCGCCTTTTTGTCAACAGAGCCGAGTCGGAGCCGATAGAAGTTTTTCTGGCTTTCACTCGATTGATAGCCTTAAAAATTCATTGAAAAGAGATAATCCTTTGAATCATTTTTTTGGTTTAGTGCTCTCCATTCTTGCTCGGTCTATTTATTCCAACTCCCACCAGGAAACCATTTTACTATTGATCATCGCTTTCAAGTGGGGCATACAGAATGGGTCAGGTGCTAAAATCGCAAGAAGATTAATTTTATGCTCTTTCGAAAAAGGTCACAGCTCAAAACCCGTCAAGGATCTTTCAAACTCTGCTTGTACATCCAGGCACATCTCACCCATGCATCCCCACGGGTTCATCAGCGTGGGGGATGTATGCATTTTCTTCTGGTAGACCACTGGAATCGAGATATTACCCGCCCAGGAAGGCTCTTGTTGTCACTGTTTTTAGCGATATTTTGTCATTTAGTCTTCATTGGCAGCTAGCTTTTACTACTTCATAATATACCGGAATACATCTTTCACCAAATCACCCCAGCCAATCACGAATCAATTTGAATTTTATTCCGTGGACGGTCCAAACGACTAATGTTACATGAATAACCGGAATCAGGTGGAATGGTGTGCTCGCCATTCACTGCCCTTCGATTTTTCAGGCAACCACGAAGCAGTCCCTAAATTGTGCGATTAGGAAACGATAGGTTCTCAAACTGAGGATTGTCGAATCGTGCCGACGATTGTTATGGTCGCTGCACTCTTGGAGGTCAGCAGTATAGTAAGGGCGTCTGTAAAGAGCACGGCTCTGTAGATAACATCTTGCATAAACTCACTTTTACGGATTTTGCCATTATAATCGTTCACGATTACCGATGAACCCAATCAAAGCACCCCAATTACACCGCATGACCGCAGAACCTCGGCCTCCGAGATCAACTCCTACGTCTTCCACACATGGGGGGGTCACCCTGTTGTTGAAGCAACAGTCTCAAAACGAATTCGAGGCGTTAAGCGGTTGGTAACGAAGTTGTAGGTAAAGGGTTGACTGGTAATGAAGGAAATAAGGAAGAAATTTGCCGGCGAAGCCTTTAAACAGGTTTCACCTGGTGGACGAGTTGTCTGAACTATTTGCTTCGCCGGATTTCAACCGCATTCACCCTAACACCATTACAGACATATGCATCACATAAAAGTAGAAATACAACAATCAAATGAAATAAGCAAGTAAAACTCATGAAAAAGACGCGGCAATTATTGGCAAATGGGCGTTCCCTAGAATCTTAGCGAACGCCCCTCTCAACGGCGCCTTCCTGGCTTCTTTGCGGTTTCCTAAGGTGAGTTTTTTGATTAGTGACACTTCCTATGGTCTTTATTAGGGCTAGCGCATCATTTCCACCCCATAGCATAGAATTTTCAGAACCCTGCTGAGATTGTTGCTTTAAGCCCGACGCCCATCCAGCGGTCGACTACAGCCATAAGTGGTAGTGATTGCACCGGTGAAAATTCTCTCATTCATTCACTTCTAAGAGGGTTCGCCTTTTTTGCACCCTACATACCTCCCCTTATTCCATATTCCATTCATTGCAATATCACCTGCTCTGAAAAAAGTTGATTATGCTATGTGCTGGAGTGCTTAGCAATTGCGATCAAAGTAACGGCAATTTTTTTCGGATTTCATCTCCTGCTATATAAACAGTCACACACCTATAAGTACTGCTCTAGTGGAAAGAGGTATCCCATATTTCCTAACGAGTAAAATAAATAATTAGCTTGGTGATGCCTACATGCGCCAGCGCCACTCGGCCCTTATACACCCTAGCGAGGCGGCCTCGGTCCTACTCGAATTCAAAATTCTAGTGCATCCTCGAGTTGCACATTTCCCATGGGAGTCCATCATATCAATATAACCTTTCATACATGTGAATAGGATAATGTATACATTTTGATAGTGTACCTTTGCAAAGTCCACTTACCTTTCAAGTTAGCTTACCTTTACAGCTTTTGCAGAACTGCTCAAAAAATGTTTGCAATTACAATCGACTCCAAAACCTCAAGATAAGAGCAAGGGGACACAAAGGCTACTGATAGACAAACCGGCAGAACAGGAGGATTTGAGTGCGTAATGGGCTTTGGCGCTACTGTGTCCATTGTTACCCGTGCTGGGCTCCACTCGATTTCGACGGGCGGTTCGTTTGAAAGCTGTTGAGAGGAGCCTTGCGGAGACTGTGTTGGACTCAACTCGACTTGTATCTGAAACATTCAACAATTGCACGTGTACCTCGTGATCCAATTACGATAGGCGGAGTCACGTCTTTATTTTGAAAGTAGCGAGTTTTTTGAACTTCTGTTGTCCACTTTGAGAACGCTAGCGACCTTCGCAGTTCTTACGTCAAAATTCTTTAGACACAAAGTAACAAGAAGGACGTGCACAAGCCGCAAAAGGGAAACGGTAGCCAGGGTCGGGGTATAAGAATAGCATTGAAGATGTCGATTAGCTTAACCCGGTGACGACGTATAGCTCGCCGCGAGCCACACCAAACCGATAGCATGGGACCGTGTGGCCCACCGGCGGGCCACGGCAGTAAAATCCCGGACAATCCCCCATGCTGATCATTTTCTGAGTCTTAGAGCAATGAATGGTTAGGGACCTCTTCCGCAAAATAACACACAGAAGGGTCCGGAAACTGCTCATGTATGACGCAAAAAGCAAAAAACTTTAGGAATGGGGTCGCGACTGTATCTAACGAAAAGCACGCACAGTCCCACATGCCAGACACATTCAGAGCGCGCGGTCGTCGGAGGGTTGAAGTTAAGTGTCGTCGATAAGTCTCCTGACCGAATACGCCACTTACGTTAGTCGCCCTCTAAAAAAAGTTCTGAGTGCGCTCCAGGTTTTCCCTATTCGTTAAGCTGCTGGATCATTGATCAGCAGCCTTAGCGCTTTATTCAAGAACGATAAATTAGAGGCATCACCTAAACTAAAAATCGTAGTGAAAGGATCGGATGACCCGAATCAGTTAAAAGCAGGATACGTTACCTCTCATTATTAGTCGCTGCACTGTGTACCTCCGAAAATTGCTCCTGCACGCATCATAGGAAGAGTAAACTATGTATTTATTCAGTAATTAGAGGGATAAAAGACAAGGCATTCAGTATTCATCACTTATTTTCTAGGCATGCGCCATGCATTCCACACTGCGTGGCTCTTGGAAGCGATTTGCCCCATGCAATGACTCTAGGGAGCCAGCTGACGCACAAGTTCCCAGACGAGGTATCATTCAAGGCACCTTGGAGGATTAATAGGCAAGATTCGACCCCCGGCTCGTGCGAGCGGAAAACTGCGCCGCTGGCCACTGCACCACCTCAGTCTTTTCAGGGACACGAACTTTTAGCGTAGGTCCATCAAGCGCTCCCGAAAAAATGGCGCCTCGCCTGAAAATGGGCGTTGGGTTTGAGAGAAGGAATCCAGCGAACCTTCAGAGACAGCTACGACAGTTACTGACACCGGAAACAGGAAGCTCATAGCCTTTCCTAGCAGCGGATTTCTAATGAATAGGCTTATTAGATGTGAAATACGTGTGGAATAAATCAGACTCTCTGGTTCAAGAGACAGATGAAAAGAGAAGATAAGAATGGGAAGCTCGAAGCTCGAATATAAGAAAATGTTCTTCTGGAACCAAAAATCAATTTTTCTGTTCAAGGCTGTTTAAATTCAAAAAAGGTGCGGCCCAAATGGCGCTGCCTACCATCGCGCATTACCGAAGGCCATCACTTCTCTGGAGTCTACTAAATGGAACCAGGCTTGTTCGGAAGGAGGAAAACTGCCTTGTTCATCGATCGGTCCCCACATATCATTAGGGTTTAGGCCAAATGGCATTCGAAATGTGAAAAAAATTGAAAGCTCATCCTGAAGAGCTTGACTGACGCCGAATACTTCATCCTGCTATGCTATTTTCAGCGGTTTTATAGAATAGCAGAAGTTTAATGGCGTGAAAAGTTCGTGGCCAGACATTAGTAGATGTTGGTGGACTAGAGGGGAATATGAGAACGTGATCACTGAACATGAACAGAATTTGAGTACCTAATTGCCGCATATGTTCACGAGCGCTGCTTCGGAGAAAGGCGCTGCTTTGTGAAAACGAAAGCAGACTAAGGGATCCCGTGAGTGCTCACAAAGGAAAGAGTATATCCTCGTCTTTTGCTCTTCTTGGAAGAAGCAGCAAAAGTAAAGTTTGGCTTCTTCGCGATTGTAAGGGCACGACAGCGAAGCCCGTGAAAACTGAGAGTTCAACCGTGATAATTCCAAGCCACGTAATTTTCTAAGTAAGGACTTGAGCGTCGTTAATGGCAGTAATAAACAACCCAGTCAGATTATCAAGGGCATGCTGATGATCCTCTAAAGACAGGGTTCGGTATGTGTCGAGGCATAAAAGAAGTGATAAATGTAATGGTCAGACTAGAAGTCCTGCTTTCATTTTAATCGAAATTTTTAGACAGCGTTAAAGGCTATTCGCAGAATATCCTAAGAAACTTGCGAGCACTCGGGAAAAAAGCTCTTGGCCTTATACGCGAACATCGTCTTTTTTGCTAGTGAACCCCTCGATCGAACCAAAATGCTTCGGATTGATCTGGTGACTCTTTAACTTGACTTATTTGTCCGAGAAAGAGGCTGCTTTCAATTCACGAATGATTCCACGATTCCAACAAAATTGAGCCCGTGAGACGGCATACCGCCTCGCCGTCGAATTCAATCGCTCTGCATGGTTCGGTTAGCCACAGCTTCTCAGGAATTATATTTTTTATGGCAATTGGCTCAAGTTTTTACCCTCTCATCTACGGAAACCAACGGAGAGGAGGCGTGACAGTTCCACAGTTTCGATTCGAGTGACGTTGTTCCTGTTCTGTTCGGAGTTCCTAGTAAATAGCTCGGTTGATTGACCCGATCATCCAGAAAATTCCGAAGGAATCCAATCGATCATTATAGATGCTCCGTATGCGGCTTGTACCAGAAACCCTCTACAATTTGTTACCGTTTCCTGTTTCCTGCTTATGCAAGAGAGTTGACGTTCTTTTAATCAGTCCGGTGGGGTAACAGCGATCGGTTGTAAAGTTGTGGATGCAGAGCCAAAGCGAGCAGAAGCAAAGCAAACAGATGATAAAATTCTTAATAGACTCCCTTTCTTCCTTCTTGAAACGAGGGAGGGCGTCCGGACGAGGTGTCTGAACTTGCTTCCTCCATGGTTCCACGACCCGGCGCGAATTTGAATCATCCGCTATGCCATGATCGGTCGTACACGAGGTATTTCGTCCGCAATTTCACATTAGTCGCCATTTGATCACTTTGCAAGGTGCTAGGCCATTGTCACGCACTTTCAAGCCGCAACAATGGCACATCTGTGATACTCGTGGGCTACTCTGCCCACCCAAAGGAAAGATCCTTCGACACGACCTCCTCTGGGCTGGGAGCTTTATGGAGTTCTACTCTGAGACTGCTATTTCTAACTGTTCGCATCGTTCTGCCTGTCATGTTATTATCGTCATCAGCTGCATAACTGCGTCTCTCAGAGTTAAGTATCACCACCATATTTGCCCCCCCCCACCCTATGTATACATATCAAAACACGTGCGTGTGTTCTTGAACTTATGAGTAGTTGATGTAAGCACTTTTTGGGTCAACTAGTCGCGTCAAGCAGGGGGACGTTTTGCGGAAATTTAACCCTCCGTCCCTCCTTCAGGTCTAAAATAAGCGCTCGACCCCAACACTAGTAGGCTTGACATTTTTGAAGAGCAAAAAAGCTTATTGACAGATGTCACTTGTAGTAACGGGCGAATGCTGCTTCGTGAAATTGATTAATTCCTTCGGGATGCTCCACCCATTCATCTTCCTTTCGGACCCATAGGAGCAATCGTACCACTTCTCACATCTTATGCCGAACGCCACATTTCCTTAAGTCAACCCTTCATTGAATCATTTAATTCATACAAAAACATCGGGCCCACTAGGAGGGTTCGAGACTACACTTTCTATAGAACCAGCTAGGAGTCCTACCCTTTATCTCCTTGTATGAAGGATTTACTTCTGCCCAAGACGCGGAGATATGACGACATCTTTGGTAATCTTTGTGAAGAGAGTCTGAGAAGGTACACGGATGTATGCGAACAATGCGCTTTGTAATGATCAGTTTCTTATTCGTATTGGTCTCAATCTGGGCGTTTGTCTCTCCCCGCCCCCTTCCTCTCCATGTTCTTCGAAGACACGGGTCGAGGTGGGGTATTTTGCGAACGCCAGTTTAGAAAAAAACATAAAGAAGCCATCGTCGAGGCCTATGCCCCATAGCAGCAAAGGAAGCTGTTTTAGGGAGAGGTACATATGTAAGACTTGCCAGCCATTGCTGGCTCCGTGCCAGCAGCCAATACGGTACGGCAATGAACCCGTCCGATTTGACGCCCTTACCGGCCACGTACTCCTGCCATGGGCGGTCGAGACAAGCAGGCGACCATTGTCTATCTACTAGGCTGGGGGCGTTATTGCCGTGTTTCGAGTCAAGAGCGTACCATTACCTTTTCGGCTGCAGTCCCAGCCACATTGGTGATGGAGGGGTTTCTTTTACCACCGTACCGTCATAGTCGGCGACCAACTCCCATGAGACGCGCCACGCAATCAAGATTCAGGCATGATCACAGTGCGAATCACCGTGCTTCTTTAAAGCGAGAGATAACGATAAATGGTGGATGCGGCATGGAAGTAAATGCGTTAGTGGAAGCAGTGGTCAGGGACCAGTGGATGCGATATGTGATCTTTTCGTGGCCTAAAGTGCGCTAGTTGCAAAACGCTGGGCTTGCCAATCCTCCCCGAGCTCCGCCACCGCCTGAGCTCCACCTATCAGTGGTTGCCAGCAGCATCATTGTCCGAATGCCATTTAGGAAGGGTATTCCACTTCGAGCGGCCGTACCATACAACTTTTGTGTGGAAAACCTTTATCACAGAGAGTGATGTTTGCTGGCATTATGATGGCTATCAGGTTAACACATGCAAAAGACTCCTCATTAGGTTGCTAGATCGTCTTATGTCAATGGTCAACGGGCAGGGAAGCAGGCCTTATTTTGCGTGTTCTAGACGAATTTTCCGCTTCCTTCGCTACAGACGCATTAGCCAGCATCCCCTCTTTTACTGTGGATCCAACCAATCTCATCGTGATCTCTCGCTTTAACCCATGCTGTAACACACGAAAGCCAGCCGACGTTAAACTCAAGTTAGTGCTTTGACCTCACTGGCAGTCTGATGAAAGTCAAGTTAGTTTAATTCTTATAAGACTAGAAAATAAATTACCATTCAAAATTGGTGAACAAATAACGGATACGAATTAGATAGAAATGTCAAACAAAGATGTTTTCACGAAGTGTTTTGGTTTTTGAACGTCCCGTGTCAGCAATTTCGATGATCATTCCTAATATTAGATTCTGATGTCATTCAGCAACTGTGAAAAATAGCATGCGCGTGTTGCTTTTGTAATGACACCTGTTAGCTGGATGACGGATGTCTAGACTCCCAGTAGATTTAACAGTTAGGCTAGGGGTTGAAAATGACGTTTGAGCGGAGCCATTGCAAGGATAGCTCAGCGACTCGTTTCTAAACGTATTCTTACCAAAGTAGGGCAACGGCAAGTGGCGCTTCGAATACACGTGTCATCTGTGTATCAAACTCGGCTTCCACTCCGCTTAGACAATTTAGCTATCCATCACTACGACTCAGGGGAGGTTCCACGATAAGAACCAAAGTCGAAATTACTCGCTTTCAGATGCGCCACGAATTCTACTTTCACTCGAAAATCGTAGATAGATTCAAACGTTTAGGCTGCATTTTCTTCCAGGAATGAGCTACCACTCAAACCTTAACAAACTTCACAAGGTATATGTATCACAGTTTCGGTAAATTGCCTCAGGAAGTAATGGTGGAGTTCAAACGCTTTCGGGAAAAGTCGAACCAATAGGATGGGGCAAGCGCTGAACCACGTGTTCAATAACTCAGACCTAAAATTTTGACTATTACTATTTCTATAGAGGAGAAAATGAAGGTGCCGAATGCAAGCATCGGAAAAAGCGTCATGCGAGAGGAAACTGCATGATGTTCGCAAACGTTGCTGAGACACTCAATGTCGCAATGACGTCACCTGGAGGTGGTTGTGGTCAGTGGTGATGAGTGATGTACCATGATGAAATCTGGGACAAGTTTTGTTTGCTTGTTCATAACCTACATTGCGGAACTTCTTCAAGAATTCTGGAACAAAACCTTGGCCCCACTTAAAGGGAATTGGGCCCGTCTCTGTGGAAAGTGGCTAGAGATACGAATGAAAACTGAGCTCTCAAGAGGACAAAGAAAGAAAATGAGAACGGGTTGGGGAAGCCACAGGCAGGCTCGTGCAAAGTAGCAAAAGGTTAAAATAATGATAACAGTAACAAGTAATGTAAAGTAATGATAACATAAAGAGGACAATGACTGAAGAAATTAGAAGTTCCCAGAATACGGAAAACTGTGAGAGAGTGGACAAAAGTGCCCTGATCATATGAGGGAGGTTTTTTAGCGAGACATTGCAACTTCTAACCAAGTAATTGCTGGTTCCTTTCGTCACCTCATGACCAACAGTTGTTATTTCTCGAAAACAAAGCAGAGAGGTGAGAGATTAAGTGTGCATAGGAAAAATAACGAATGCAGCAATAAACATTAGTCAAAACAGTGCACTTGTCTGTCTAGGCAGTTCACACATCGTGATTCCAGCGCAAGCATAATATTAGTTTGCTCTTGAATTCCTCAAGAACAACATTTGACGTTAGCAGTAGTCCACTCTTCCTGCAGATTAGGAGAGGGACTCTCCATCTTGTGATTGAAAACCCATGCGAATTCGAAACTTCAGAAACAAGTGGTACTTTTACGTAACCTGCATAGGCAACGATCGTGACGAAAGTGATGGGCCGCGAAAGCTTTCTTCACGAAAATCCTCCGAACCGTTCGAAGGCCGGGAGAAGAACACTTGCGCTTTACTTGAGAAGCTTTTTTGCTTCAAAATGCACTTAACGGACATAAATATTCATAAAATCTTGGTTCTTCTTTGTTTTTAAAGGAGCACTTTCACTCGTGTGCCATCTTCCTACTCTTAGAAAGGCTATGGGAAAAGCTAAAAATGTGAACACTGACTCACTTACGTAAAGTTCGCCAGATATCTCCATCTGCGAAATCTTCAGAAAGTCCTCAGCTAAATGTTAGAGAAACATCGAATACTTTTTCTTTCACCCCATTTATAGTCTGTTTCAGGAAACCGAAACGCGTTGAGTGCAGACTATACACCACAAGTGACGATGGCCTATACAAAATGTAAATGTTTTCTGCCAATGAAATGATTAGACTATTGCAGTTGCATTCTATCAGTAGCCACTAATTACGACTATCATTTATCAACTATCAGCTATCAGTGTTAATCCCTAGACACCAGATTCGCTTGGAGGCCGTAGCCACTTGTGGTATGTGGCCTGCACTCGATGCGCCTCTGGTTTGTCAAGCAGAGGGTGCCAGGTAAATCCAGTGATCACGATGGCCGGAGGGAGATGCGGTTTTGGTGACGTCATTGCAAGCGGTCGATGGACTAGACCTCTCAGCAAGCTGGGTAAGGTTGAAACCACGTGCTATGGTGTCATCAGAACCGCCACGCCCTCCAGTCATCGTAATCACTGCCTTGAAAAACATGCAAATTCATCGGCACGAAACAGCTCATTAGAATGGTTCAATGACTACGAGTGCCAAGCTATATCCGTGCTTACGTTACGTTTATTGCCTGATTCTTTCGAAAAATCGCAGAACAAAAAGCAAAAGATAAAGTATTCAGCGTCAGGCACTACGTGCGCCACGCATTCCACTTCTATTCGAAATCACCGTGATGTTTTGAATGCGATGGCGTGCGAAGGCCAGCCGATGAAGATGTCAGCGTTGTTATATTTTTATGCAAGTCTCGCACCATCAATCGACTCCGTAGGTTTGGCCTAGACAGCATGCGCCCGAATATTCGAACCCTAGACAGACTGCTTGGTAAGCACCTTCACTTGGCACTGCACCATTACCATCCTTTTTACCTAATAATGCTCCTTGTGATTCATGCGACGGATACAAGTATAAATATGTTAGTATAAAATATATCAAAACTATAGAACTCGAGTGTGTAAGTGGCTGGTGTATCTCGGACGAGAGATTACTCAACGCCACGGCTCTTACTGAAGGTGATGAATGATCGCAATTTATAAAGTGTTCCTTTGATATCTAGCGCAACACGACTCTCCAACGGGTAATGCCAGCCTCAAGAATCCGCTAGTGGTTTGGAATTGCTACTTCTTTAATCGACTCATAAATTTCTACTAACACATGAGTTACTAAATAAATCACTCCACTGCTGGCCCCGAAAGATTCGTTTTATTTGATTTATTCGTCATTACAAAGTGTTCCGAAGATGACTGCTCAATCTGTTGACATCGAAAACGCAACTAGATGAGAAGGGTGTCAATTAATACATTTCCAAATTATTGATAAAAAAGGAAGATAAACAGATAGAAGGAAAGAAGACGGGGGTGGTAGAACAGTGGAACTTCTTACAGTGTACAACAAAGGTTTATTGCGATCTACTATTGTAGGCAGAGCTCTCAAATTCGGCACGGTATGGAGTGGGAAAAGTTGAGTAGAAGATTGAGTTGACTTATTCTTTTTACAAATGTGTCTCCTAATAAAGTTATATCGTTGCCCGTCGGTGTTAGCAGTGACTTGGTAGCGTGAAGACAAGCTGGACCCGTTTCACTTAGGTCAAACGTTGACGACCGTGTGGCATGATATCATACCACACTTTTTCAGCCGCGTGGGACTATGTGACATGATGTCATGTCATAGTCTTTTTTGAGCTAGTTTTGAAAAATTTCAGGTAAATTATTTTTGTGATGTATACGCCATGTTCAGACATTCTTACGAAAAGCGTAGAAACCGGAAAGAAGCTCCGCTTGATGAGATATCCAGATTTTGGAAAAATCCATGGATAAAGATCAGCATCCGCACCTTCTGTGCATAGGCTGAATGCAATTGGCACGAAAAATGTTTCAAATAGTAATCTGCTGCAACGGGTGAGGACACTTTAGAAGGAGACGGAGCATATGCAATTCCATTGATCTTGCATAGTTGTAGCAGCTTCTGCGTTATGTGTGAACGTTCTCCTTTGCCTCCCTTCCTTTTCTCAACTCTGTGGACGATTCTCGTCATGTAGGTCCGTTTGCAATCCAATACTCATTTGACAAGCTTGAGATACAAGAACAACAAAGTAATACTGGGAGGGGGGGGGGTAACCTTCGGGTGAAGTCCTACTCGCACATATTAGCTTTGGCACTTCTTACACTCTCCCATTTTGCAAGAATCTCTGAAATAGCCAAAATAGCAAAATCTGACACCTAAACCCAACAAAGATAATAAATAAACAGTCCCCAAAGAAAGGTGTTCTCGTGGGACCGTGTGACATGATGTCATTTCACGTTCGCGCGGACATAAAAATGTGCGCGGTCCCACACGCCACACAAGGAAAATGAGCATGGTCGCTCACGTGTTAAAGAACGCTGTGAATAGTCGGTAAAGAATGTGTGGCTGCTCAGAGCTTTAATGGAGTGGCAGTAGTTCTTCTCACGCAGCGCAGTGAATATAAGAGGGACTCTAAACAACGAGAATTCTGATGGCAAAAATTCCCATAGTGCACGATTTTCGTTGTGGATGTTAATTAAACGAAGCCTGTCAACGAAGCCTTCCATTCACAAGGCGTCTAATGATTAGCCTTCTTTATAGAGAACAGTTGTAAAGAATAAAGGATAGAGCACTTGGCGCAAACGTCTTTTGTGAGTTGCGCCCGTAGGCCGCCCCTATTCGGGATTGTGGGGAGTGTGTGACTGCGCCTATACAATGACTTGCGTGTTTGAGTCGAGAACTATGTCAGCGCTTTTGTACCTAAACCATGTCGGATGTTAATTCGCTAACTTCGAAGGGAAGAAGCGCGTTAGTTGGTTAAAACATGACTCCTCTGGGCTTTGATCGCCAGACCGTGGGCTTTTAAGCGAGCCATTTACCACTTCACCATCACCGCCTAATTCCGAGTGCATCATTTTTTGTAAGTTATTCCGTAAATTGATAGAGGATAAGGTATAGAGCTATCGGCAATGATCAATGCCTTTTTGGGTTTCGTCACGTCCCCTCTGCTTGTAGCGTCGTATTGCAGTGATGTACTGAATGCGATTTATAGGGCGGCTTGCGGGGGCCATGCCATTACATAACTTTCTCCTGATATTTACATTTACTTGTAACGTGATAAATAAGGATTCGCCAAAATCTTCACCATGATTTCCTAATGAATAGCGAGAACGGGGGAGAATAGAATCTGTGCCATTTTGGACGTAGTGGGGAGGCTTTCGATGAATCGCTATACAACAGTCAAACTAAGAATGAAGTTCTTAATTGAAAGCTGTTTTGACTGACGTAGCTAAGGAGAGAGTAGAATAGATCATTCAGAATGAATGAATGACACTGCTTCCTTCGAGTGGAAAATAACCGCTCATAGTTAGAAAAAAATCAGTGCAATTGAGAAGACGTCAAATATGTTAACAGCCGTGTCAATTACTCTGCATCTTGAATAAAAGGGGTACGATAATTAAGACTACATCGGTATGATTTTAAGGGAACAGAGGACGGAAAAAAGGGTGGTGGAAAAGTGGTGAGGCTAATTTGTGCGAAGAAGCAAACAATGACGATGACGGAAGGCAAGAAGTGCTATTGTGTTCTACCGTAGAAGTAAAGACAATAACCAAAATGTAAAGGAAGGAATGCTATCCGTGGATTCGATCGTTGCATCATTTACATATCATTGTATTCCTACTGTATGCTTTCCCATTTATTTAAGAAGCAACACAGATAAGTACCCAAAACAGGCCCCCATTAAAAAGCTGAGCCCACGGGATAGCGCGCACGGAGCCGAAAACCTAGAAGTTGGCTCTCCTAACGAATAGCGTCTTTGAATTCTCACTTGTGTGCCTTCAATAAGAATTTGAAGCGACCAAACTAAAACCTGAGATGAGCACGAGCTGCTTCCTTAGCACCAATACAACTTGGCCGCAACAAACTTGTGGAACCTCCCTGCAAGTCGGATAGGCTGATTCTGCTTGCAAGTCGAGGGTAGGCGCACGACACTTGATGCAGGGCAAACCTGGGATCTTTACGAAGTGCTGGAGATGTTGCAGTCGTTTTATATCACATCCGCCAGGCAAAATTATCAATACGCTGTCCATGGATTGTGATTGTTTCAGTAGCTTTGTGGATTAATGAAATTAATTCTTAGTTCTCATCACAAAATACCTCATTCCAACACTCACGGCTCCATAAAAGCAAGATACGAGCTCAGCTTCACACAAGCAGCCGCTCTCGTCGATAAAGGTTTGTGGTTCAGCAAAGACTGCGCCACCCTTTCACATCGAGACGCGTCTTGAGATCGCCGTCATAGTCGGCGATTGACGCGCGATCATCATTGCGCGATGGTGATCGCCAGATTGACATGGCCAATCGCGCGTCAATCGCCGACTATGACGGCGATCTAAGACGCTTGGCGCTGAGAGCTTTGATCAGACCCCACCAAAGAGAACCATTGCCCGACCACCGTTCGATATCTTATCTGCGCCGCAATGTTGATCTGCCATGCTCTCTCTGCTCGGACTTCTTTACTCTCTCCACGACTCACATTATTTCTCATCTCCCTGTCGGTCTCTTACATTAGAGTTCTCCGCAGCGTAGAGCAGGTGGCTTGTATTCCCTGAGTTTCAAAATGGTGCTCTTTCCTCTTCCTACAAGTGCAGTCTATTTCACATTCTCATGTTCACATTTGAGTGGAATTACTGCATAAATTTGATCCAGATCCTCGCCTTTAGGTGATTGGGGAACGCCGACGTGAGAGTCCACATACTGAACAGTTGCCCCATCACCTGTTCAAATATCCCGTATAAAACCAACGGTCTGGATTTGAAAATGAGATCCCGCAAACATCAATATTGTAAACATTTTTTAGGCGTCTGGCCCATTCGAGAAAAAAAATTGCAGCGAAGAGAGTCGCTGAGTTGAACATAATCTCTAAATCTAGGGATCGAGTTTGGCAGAGCCACCAAAACCACCTATTCCTCACCCACCCGGGACAGCACCACGCTCGGGCAGGGGGTGAGCTAGCCGTGTCGGATACCAGCGGACCTAATCCGTGGTAAATATGAGCCAGACACATTTGCAGGTTCGCCTACGTTTTGAAGGTTGTGGACTAAGTTATTCGTTCTGGGCGATTCAATCAGTGGCAATCAAATTGCCTTACTGCTCCCATCTCCGCTCAGTAATGATTTCTATCAACATTCTGTGCTTTATCGAAACAAAAGCTTTTTTTCTCAGAATATTCTTGAATCAGATATTCCCAGGAAACAGCTCCCGACTTGAGGACATTCCACAATATGACTGGCAAGATTTTTGCACACGATTTTGGGAGCAGGGATGCGAAATGGACTGGTTGTGAAGAAAATGGGAAGACCCGGAAAACCTAAAATTTAGAGATTTTTGCTCATGTTTGTAATTCCACTGTGCTAAAGCAATGAGACACTAGTTTGCTTAAGAGAGTATAGACAAAAGTGCACAAAGAATGACAGAGCGCAAACATCTTTATGTTGCGAACGAGAAAAGTGGAGGCGATTGAAGCAGCCTAGGAAAAGCCAGAACGCTTTGTAGCGCATTCTCGATGAGAGAACGGGACATCTGCGACTCTAGTGGATTGCCCTACCCACCGAAGAGTCTGATCCATCTAAGTCATATGGGGTGTGTCATTGAGATATGTAGGACACCCACAGAGGTGAAGAGTATGGAAAAAGGGCCTGAACTGCCCTAAGAGCCAGCAGTGAAGAATGGACGAAATTGAAGCCTAAAATGATAAGGAGAGATGGTATAAACGATTTTTGAAGGAGGCGGGGGAGTGGGGTGGGGCTAAAGAAAAAGTAAGGCTGAGACAAAAAACATTCACACTATAGAAGAAATTTTGTAGCCAGAAGGTGAAAGTAATCGTCTGTACAATTACAACCAGAATCTGTGTACACATCTAGTTCCGTGTTTGATAATTAACTATTCCTTCAATCCGAAACATCTCAACAAATTGTTGGTAAGTCCCCTTCCGATGCAAGGTAAGATGCAAACGTGTGAATTTAAAGGCATGCCTCAGGATCAAGTTGATGTGGTTCTTGCACACGAACACGAATGATTGGTGCGAAATGGGCCGGTAGTGAAGATAATGGAAAAAGAATTCATCCAGAATACTCAGGTTAAGACGATAATGGATCATCCATCTTAGTAATAAACTATGCGAAGGCAATGAGAGACTAAACGCGAAGAGGAGAGCATGAATTGAGGGATTGCAACAGATGAGAGGGTGCCAGACAAGAGCTCGATAAAAGAAAAAAATCTGCGCTTCAGCAGCTCACTTTGCAAGGCCCTAACGCTATCTTTAGGTGATCTCCGTCCACTGGAGTGCTACATCTGTGACTGTTCCCTGGAAGTCTCTCCCACAGACCGAGGGGAATCATTCATAGGACTTCTGCCTGGGGTGTGTCTTTAAGTCTGAATTCTCTGCTACTTGACATGGAACAGGCAGAGGACGAAGGACTATGCTGGAACCATATGAATATACGATCATATTGGACTTTAGGACACTGAATAGTGTGGTTCATTCACCTCTAGACTACAAGTAGCACAATATCACTAACGTCAAAACAAGCGTAGACATCACGAGTGGTAAAAACCAAAGATAGATCACTAAATAGGATGAAAAGCGTAAAAGTTGCAAATAGGTTTGTATATAAACATGTACATAAACGTATAAATAGGATTCTTAAGAATTTCTACACTTTCAGGCATTCAAGATGGATGAACGTGTCTGAAAACTAACTTTCTACCACGGTACCATTCTCACCTATGTATTCTGCTGCTTCCAAGTTTCCCTCTAGGAAAGTGCCCGGGGCGGTTTTGAATAGTAACTTCAAGCAGATTCGTAAGAATAACAATCATTCTGTGGTTCAAACTTTATATAGACTGCGACATCATCAATCACTATAGCCATGGGTTATGCGGCTCAACGTTACTGCATTTACACTGTAAGATTGAGTAGAATAGACTGCGATGCTGACCCTAGACAATTCGATGGCAAATGGCGCTCATTCAATGTCTACGAGGAATTGAGGGGAGTTCAGTTTTTCCAAAGCAAGAAAGAAAAGTCACGGGTCACTTTTGATCGAGCTATTACATAAGTCACGATTGCTGTCGTTAGGCACGTTGCTTGACGAAAGTCTATTCTTCTAACTTTTGTGCTATTGCCTCCTAAGCAACGGCTGGATTAATCAGATATAGTATTAAGTTGTCCCATAATTAATGGATCACTTTACATTTACTGTTGTGAAAAATCCAAGAAAAATGGTGAAGGCGTGAAACATGTTCTGCTATGTAGCACACACATTATACTACCAGAGCAGTTATTCAGCCCATTTATGTGCTGCCTTCCGTGGTTGATACTTCAGTTTTTCGAAACCTACTTTTTTGCTTCCCTCTTCATCACTTTCGATTAGGATCTATCAAACTCCAAACAAAGTAGTGGGTAACCGTCAGATAGGTAACGGCACGCTCCCTCAAAGCACAGTGCACCTATGGTTCACTCTATTCCGGGATTGGTTTTTTTACTTGGAGATGAACCACACTCCGAGTACCCTTCGACTGGTAAGCTTACTGAAAACCACTAAAAATTGAACTGAACAAACTCTTCGCTATTTGCCAGAGTGTATCCAGTCTGTTAAGAGGATGGAATGTAGACAACTCCATGGGGTCGTGAGGATTCAAAAGTATGGAACTTGTTCTCCCAGTGCTCTGTGCCCGAACCAGCTCTAGACACGATCTGACATCGTCATGTTCCTTCTGATCTCCCTTAGTCCCTCACAGTGATCATCCAGCCACAAGGGTTGTGGAGCTTTAACGATTCGTGAGTTCTGACAGCAAAAGCCCAACCACCTCAAAGTTCCACCCTTCCGAGATATTGGTGGGACACGAAAGGGTCCTTGCGCTGGGAAGCGCCGCCCAGTAGCACTAGAGTCAGTGAAGATAGCAAAGGTTGACAGCATAATAACGACGCGTCCAGTTTAAAAGATAAGCAAGTCAAAGTCGGTTTTTTCTAAGGTCGTTCGACCCCACCTTGCGGATAACATTCACAAAAAATTGGAGACTCCCGGGCTAGCAGTTCTTCCACCTCCGCCGTGTAACCCTAACCTTGTGCCATGCCAACGAAGGACAACCAAGTCTGAGCTCTAGCCCTGTTTCCGGTCTTTCTTCGTTCCAAAGCTCCTGCAATTTCAGACGAAAGCCAGCGACTAAATTTCCATGTATTGACAACACATTGTAGATGACAGAGGTGTATGCTTGATGAGCAAATACTTCAAATAAAAAAGGAAAAAATCCAAGTTCAAAAATACTCAAAGTGATTCACTAATTATGAGACGGTCTAATAGAAGTAACTTGATTTTTTTTTCCAACTGTAGCAACAAAATGAATTGCTAACAATACTCTTCTGCATAATTCTCATATTCAAAGAAGCAACACATTTGTTAATAATGTTATATGTGAACTGCAAAATAATCAAAAGAGTTCGCACCTCAGGAATTTGAAACCGAATCTGTCGTGGACTACGTGGAGCTGATGGTGCTGACTGAGAAACGGAAGCAGGAGGTGATCTGAAAAATGTTTCATTGATATGTGGGAAAAAGATTTTGATTAATCGTCATGATTTTGTACACGTAAAAAATTACGAAGGAACTAGGAAAATTGGTTTCTACGGTTTTTAGGAGCTTTTCCAAGTTTCCCATATAACAAATCGTAATTCTATCATTCTCGCAATGTCGATGTAGGTGAAAATGGAGTTTGTGTAGGGGACCACTCCCCGTTATCTTACCTTACAGCTAGAGAGCACCCCCTTTGAGCACCCCTCTATCATTAGGGATAAGAGAATAAAAGAGCGAATCGTTTGAAGCGTACTCTGGATGAGGATCGGTGAGCGTCTCCAATCCCACACATCCTGTTTGAGTGGTAATTCCATATGGTCGTCCACCCTGGATTCCCCCCCCCTACAATTGGGTCTAGGCATGGAAGTTTCCTTGGACCATTTGGCAACCAAATGAAAGCACCTTGATAGTGCTTCCACATTGCTTCGCACTTATCAGAAATACAACCGCTCATGACCTGGCCTTGGTTAGGGGGGGGGGGGGGAGGAGAGACATCAAAACAGGGCATTCACAAACATGTTCTATAGTGGCTCACTCACTTTAAGTTCACCTCCTCCCAACAACACGATCGCCGAAAACATTTCAAATGAGTCCGTTATGTGCATAAGGGCATTTATTCGTATCTATGATATTGGCAGTGCCTCCCCTTGAGCTACATTTCACCGTCAATGTCTACAAGGCTGACAGTGTCTGCTTTATTCTAAAAATCGAAATTTTGCTACTAGGGTATGTATGTGAATGACATTGTTTTGATGAGTGAACCACTTTCGAATTTCTGGTTTTTCGAAGTGAAAAATTTCAGAGCTTAGTGATTAATTCCTGCGAATGGTTCCAGAACTTTCTGGTAAAAACAAATAATGAAATTCGTTACCGCTACCAAGACGAGTTTCGCCTACTTATGTTGAGATCTTATCGTCAGTCAAGGATTTCAGAAATTTGCACCTCGTAGCCAAAGCGCCAGCACCCGAGAATCGCAAGAGCTGTGGTAAAGCGTTTGCTTTCTAGGCCTCCTTCTTTAGCTGTGCTCGGAACATACATTAAGTTTCAAACATATCAAAAGGTCCTCAAAATTGAACGTGATATGGATTCCAGAATCTAGATTAAGTAGCTCAGGACGAGAACACCTTCTTTTGGTATGACTGCGGTCCAACATGCCATAAACCTTTCCAATGCAAAATGCTCGATTTTCGGTTCTGTATTTCAAGATTTTATCTGATTTCAATTACCGGCTATAGATAGTGCAGGGTGGGGAGGGGGGTTGGGGGGTGCAGCCGCATACTGCTTGTTTGATACGGGACTGAATTCCAGATCGATGGTTGAATGTTAGCCCACACCAACTCTTCCGTCTCTCCGAGTTCAGCTATACGAGGTATCAAAGTCTCATAAATGGTGAGAGGATAAAAACACTGATTTGCACATCAACGGTCTACACAGTTCTTGGGAGAGGCTAAATCGCTTTCAGATTTCAGTGCGCTTTCATGGAATAGGAGTAATACGTAGCGCACCCTGAAAGGGACCAGTTAGTGCAGATAACTGTATATTTTGATGGTGGTAGAAATGAGAAAACTGCCAAATGTATGGAGTGTTTGAAATCATGAAACTGATTCGAATTTTTTATAGTCAAGCCGACGAGTTTCGTTTCAAAGGTCAACGTTGTATCTTGAACAGAAGCTCTTCCAGTGAATCAATCCGAAGCCAGGGATGAAATTCGCAATCCTGGGAGACCCCTCCCCCTAATGCTCGAGGCGGCCATTTTAGAGGGGAAGTGGGCTGTGTGAATGTGTCGAGTGGTATTAGAATTAGATGTTGTAGAAGCAAGCTGTAGAATGACGGTGAGAGTGCTGACGATTCACCCTGCCTATAGCTCTGCTTCATACTTCAAGCCAGTGCATACGGTAATCGTCGAGATAATCATTCAAATCAATACTGGCTTGACAAGAAGCCTTTGTGTTCGGACAGAGCATGGGAAAAATAATCAGTAAGGTGTTGGAAGCACAACCGCGACAAATCATTGCGATTGAAAGAGGCAAATGGAACTTTTGAATTCTTCAAAATCAGTTTAAATATCTATAATCAGGGCAATAACTATAAAATTGGCTTTTATCCTGAATGCACCTGTTGATTCATTCCACTCAGAAACTTGGTGTTTTTTTTTTATTTTTATTTATCGTATCGTTTTTCTACTACCGAATTATTCTATTGAATACCATTAAAATTACTATATGGGTAGACGAAGACATTGAAAATAAGCTGATCGACTTTTTCAATGACCACGTTGTCAATGAAACAATTTTCTTGGTCTCACCAGCCTCTCGTAAGGGCTTCGAGTCATGTGCGAAGTCGCCACTCGAACTCGGAAACTACATAACTAACTGCTCGGAAATTCGTGCTTTCCGGGCAGTTAACAAAATAATAAATCGAAAAAACTTTTGCTGGTACCCTTCACAAATGCACTTTTTTGAGCAAAAAATTTCTGGTTAATTTAACTTTACCCCTACAAAAGGCACTTTCCTAGCTATTTTGACCATGTGCAGCACGCGGCCACACAGAGGCAAATCAGCGTGCTGCACCATGTGTAGCACGCGTACGCAATGGGTTTAGCCAGAAAAAATTCTACAGCCGAGACATTGAAAAACTACTGGGATGTTAAGAACAAGACATGTCTATGTTAGGAATGTATGTCCGATAGATTTTCTTTCCTTCTCAAAGGAAATTTTTTCCAAAGTAATGCGGTCATTTTCGGGGACTGAATACCCTATCACGCAGACCTAAAATTTGACCTGATTCACAAGAAGCATAAAAACAATACATATGGGCGCATAGACACTAGAAATGCTCACGAATGGTATATCACTTCACATGAAACAATGGTTGTCTAGGGGGAAATTTCAGTTTAAAAATCACTTTGGCTTATCGCTCAGCTAGAAAAACCAAACTCTTTAGAAATACGGGACGGCAATTTCTACAACCTAGCAGAATGTTCAGAAGAGGTCACGAGTAAGTGAAGGGTACATCATTGATTGATTTCTCTTGAGGGAAAATAGAGTTAGAGCTCGCTGTCGGTTTGACTAGTTTTCGTCGACTGAACCTCCCATTTCGCAGACTTAAAATTCGGAGCTTCGCAAAAGCCAAAGTTTCAATTTTGTAGAGCAGACAGTTCTCTTTGGAACAGAATATGAGCTGATATGAAAGCATAGAATTTTAGCACAAATTCTTTCGTTTGAAAAAAACGACACCACTTATAAGACAACCCAATGAAACCAAGAAGAAGCCTTTTTTGCTTCCAAAAAAGTCAGCTGAGAAACTGGAAAGAAAGAAGGGTGTAGTGAGCAGCAACATTCTTGTATGAAAGCTTAGGCAGTCAAGAAAGGTGAAGCTACAGAGGAGGGAGGTCTGTGAAATGGTTGACGCTCTATTGATATAACTCTAAGATTTCGTGGATCAGATCCATTTCTAAGAAATGAAATCTTGAAAGGTCTCTCTATCTCTTGGATCTCACATTGTCAAAACCATACCCTGTGCGCTTTTAAAATCTTTTTGATGATTACAGCAGATGACGCTTTTTATTAGGTTTCACACCGACGTCTATTAAGTTCTTTGGAGAAATTGAAGAACTTACAAAACTAGTCAAAGGCCCTACTCTATACAATCTGGTTATAATCTTAGGCTGGCCTTACTGTATCTCCCATATTTCCCCTTTTCTGCTTCCCCGTTAGCTAACCTTCCAACTCTCCACATCTTTCTTTCCGTCACTTCTCGAAACGTAGCTATCAATTTAACTTATTACAGTTGAAAGTCATTACTGCTACTGTTTCGTGTTAAACTGATGTATCCATGACTATCGCCACTGTTTCCTATTGAGAGTTTCTTCACAAAACCACTTCAAGAGTTCGAAAAGATCAAAATCAAAATGTGCAATACAGAACATTTACAGCAGAATGGTACAGTATTGATAAGTGAGCCCATTTGTCTACAATCATTGTAACTTTCAATCTTTCAAGACCCGATCGAAAGTGCAGGTACACAAAAACCTATAATTTTGGCGAGGCAAGAGTTGGACACAATATCTAAGCAATTTGCCCAAAATAGCTGGCAAGTCTATGTCCGAGAAGCAAGTCCCCTGGATAGGAAAATCGGTCTCCACGAGAAAAGAGGCGTGTCCCTTAGAGCTTTTTTTTTAATTTAACAACAACAAACCTTTCGATCCAGCCGTCGTCGAGATCGGGTGGAATCACTGGGAAAGTGTACGAGTCGCTTCGCTGCTCTCGAAAGGATTGCCGTCGGACCTGAAACAGCTGGAAATGATCTCGGAACCGCCAATGGGACATAAGAGACATAAGAGAGCGATAACTCTCAAGAAAAGGATGTCAGCCTTAAAATGGTTGTGTTTAGGGTACCTATAGCTCAAAAATTCTATTTAAGACATTGAAACCCTAGAGATCTCTAGTTGAAACTTTGCTCACTGATGGTAATAAATTTTCCAAAAAAAAGAGTACTACTGAGAAACTTTAAGAGACAGCCATTTATGGCAAGCAAAAAGGGTAATGGGACATAAGAGACTCATAGAAAGGGTTTCCGACGCGTCTATTGAGGCAATTCTGGGCGATTCTCTGAATACGCCCTACGCTCTAGGCCCTCAAGAAGCCACAATTCTTCAACCCTTACGTTAGACCCCTCGAAAAAAGATGTCACCCAGGGACAGGGATGGATGTGAGCCATCAGGATTCCGGGAAAATGATGCATGCATGTTTCAACTTGCAGGGGAG
>KZ345265.1:98917-114835 GCA_002352805.1 Teladorsagia circumcincta
GCACGAAAATTGTGGACATATACAAAATTGCTAAGGTAGAAGTACCTGCGATGTCCGTCAAAAAAGGAGTGTTGTCAAATAGTCAAAACATAGTAAGTAAATATTGATTAATGAACTATTATTGTAGATGATGAGCAATTTTGAACTCAGGAAATGAAGTCTGCAGTAGCCGCAATAAAGTTTGGTTTTAATTTGCCGGAGTGGAAAGGTCTAACCTTTGTTGATATTTTAGAAAAAATTGTATAAGATGTTTTATTATTAAGGAAGGTTGCTTAAAAAGAGGCTCAATGATTCTACCTGGTCTTGAAACTTATGTAAATGTAAACCTGGGAAAGGCAAGGATATTATATGTTATGATTCTAAAATAAGTGTGATAGAATTGTCACGTAATTAATTTCGGATAGACAAGCTGAATCGAAAGGTCCAAGTGACACAAGAATAATATGTGATTAAGTGTTAAGCGCTAGCGATATTTCGGGATAAGAGATGAACCTTGATTGTATGACAAGATATTGAAATAATGCTTGCTAGAGATATTGTCATTAGTTCTATTAGTTCTCTATCCTATCCGCCACCAGTGCAAAGGTCTAGGTTACCTGCTTTTCCTCAGCACAAGCCCTGCTATGCCTCCTTGTTCTGATAATAAAGATTCCAAAGTCAGCGTTAGCACAGTAATGCACTTTGACGGGGCCTGAGCACAAGATTCAGGAGTGGTTGGAATTACTCTAGACCCAAGAGTCACTCTGATCTTCTCTACAAAAAAGGCTTGCTTCGCTTTCTTCTTAATTGAAAATGTATTGAATTTCGGGTCTCCAAAACGGAGGTCCAATCAGTGGAGGTTATGCGAGTCGGCAACAAGCTTTAACTCTTTTTCCGCCCTGACGTAAGAGCGTAAGAGGAATCGATTTGTGACGAACCTTCTACTCAGTCGTGATATCTTCTTTTCGTCCTAGCCTCTATGACAAGGACTGGCAAGCCACTCTTGAAAGTCATATGCCGAAAACAGCAAATAAGCGAACCTCATTCCCTGAATCTGACGGAGCTCCAAGTCCGACAGCATTGAGTAGGCACGCTCGAAGGAGGCTGTTAGATCTCAGGGCCCGGATAGTGCCTGATTGGGAAAAGACTAAGATGGCGATCTGTACTTTGTACGCACGAGTGCTTGCATCCAAAGCTCACATCGAATACCTGGAGATTCAAGCCAGGAAGATCAAGTTCGACGTAATCGGTCTCATTGAGACGAGAAGGCACTCCCGTTACACGCCGTTTTAACACTACAGTAGAACTGCTCCTTGGAACATGCGACAGCAGAGGTGTTGGCGATGTGGGTGTCCTCGACAACACGCCTCGACCATAAAGATCAACTTGTAGAGCTTAACGACTAGAATAGGACGTTTGAGTTGAGAAGATGTGGTTCGATTCCTGACAATATTGGTCGCCTACGCACCAACATCAAGTTACGAGGAGGAAATCTACGAAGCATTCTGAATGGAACTTGAGAATACTACAAGGGAACCATTCTTCCTTCAAGGCCGTCGTCCGCGAACAACGCTAAAAATGGAACAAGAAGAATGGCTGAAGAAGTTTACGGCGCTACTCACGGAATAGTGTGGAATAAGCAGTGCGAAGGACCATCGCTTATTATGTCAATCAACACCATCCATGGTAACCTCAGGTCCATCTGTCTACTTATAATTTGCAACAATATGGATACGTTCGGTCTGCCGAAGGCTTCTATGTCATCAAGTCGGTGAATAATCAACCGTGCAGCACCTGGTCTCGACAATGTTAAAACGGAACATCTGGAAAGTTCACCGTCAGTTATCATCAAACTCTGGCTCGACTCTTCAAACACTGAGAATATGAGGTATCCAAATTCATATTCAAATTTATTACATGTGTAAAATGAAAGCAAGGATGTGTAAAAGAGCAAACGAACGAGAACATACACATAAATAGAAATGCAGGAAACTCAAAGTAAATCATGAGGTAGAGATTAATTAAGCATATGTAGGTAACGAGAAACCGCCTTCTTGGAGCTAGCTAACGTGGTCGGTACTTGCACCACCTTGCTCATTTTCTAGTATTCCTTACCAGCATGGAATGTGAAAAATGTTCGCCGAGTGAGGAGCGAGGTTGAGGAAAAGAGTTCGAGTGTGCCGCTTTTGGTTCGGGACGGTACTAGCTGGTAAGATGCGTAGGTCTTCATATGGAGAAGCTCATAGAAAATTTGGAAAACCATTAGTATGGATCTAGATTGAGCATCTTGCTTCTGACCAGCCCACGCGGGCTGCTTCTATAGGTAAAGCCGAGGGTTCTTAAGAATAGCTTCGATAGACTGCTGGTTTTCCACGGAGTGGAACTACGGGTTACGGGACTCATTGAAGCTTCAGGAGAGTACAAGATGCCGCTTCGGTACGCTCATCGATTCAAAGAACTCCTTTGACTCTATGAAGGCAGAAGCGGTCATCGAACCAATGAGCAACCGGAGCGTTCCCACTTTCTACATAAGATTCTTCGTGAGCCGCACAGTAACTCTGCGGCCAGAATTTCGCCATTCTGCAAAGGTCGTCATTGACGTCACGAGAGGAGTTTTACAGAGTGACAAGCTCGCACAAATTCTCAGTGCCGCTCTCGAGAGCGTCACGCGCCAGTTGGAACGACAAAAAATGGAGGTGAGGGTGGAGGTCGGATGCTAGACCACCTTCGGTTTGCTGACGATATCGTGTTTATATTATTGAACGTCGAGCGGAGCGAATGGACTTCGAATGCCCCTGTTTTAAGGTCCGTCTGCAGCTGAACCTCACAAGGACGATACCTGTGAGGAACGGTTTGGTTCTATAGCCCCATTCACGTACATTGGGGTGAATATCTCCGATTGCTCCTGCTACTTTTACACAGGTCGGGAAATCAACATGGTGAACGACCTAGCTTCAAAGATGAGCAGGTGGAAACGAGCGGCATGAGGTGCGTACAAGAAAATCGAGGAAGGAGTGGTGATGACGAAGAACCGTCCGTCAGCCACATTTTTGTAGAAATAGTCTTGCTAGGGGTAGCATTTAGAACACGAAACACATTGCTATCTTCACCGTTGAATGTTCTAGTCAAAGGGCTGGAGAAATGTCAACAGAATCGTCCGAATCCCCGTGCTACTGGTCGTTTCCACGACGTCGCAACTGCAGTGGACGAGAATCTATGAGGGTCATTCTATAACACTTTGAATGCCGGGGACGCTGAGCAGGCTCGTCCCTTTGACATTTGACTCCAATCAATGGGCGGATAGCTCCAATTCTCTAGAACCTTTTTTTCATATTGCGGCAATGAACTTCGAGAACAAACTTGTTCATTTTCTGTGAAGCAGTCGGAGTGATTGATGTTGGAATTCGATATCCGCACCTAGATCATCTGCAAGAAGTTCACTGCTCCAACCGACATTAGAATTCTCACACATTTTGCAAGAGAGTCCGCGTCACGAAGACAAAATCAGATTTGAGCCTCAGGCGAAAAAGCAGTGACTTCAGAGGGTGTAAGCAATTTCCAGTTCCCCGAAGTTTTGCCTCCATCCTAGGCTAATTCTTAGAGGATTCCTCTTGAGGAAAGGAGCATCGTGCGATAGCGTCGATATAGGCTTTGGAAGGGCGTCAACGTTGAAGGCTCGTTATATCAGCCTAACTTGGTTCCTCTCGCTGTTCTTAATTACATATAGCTCATGGGCGTTTAGTTATACAGAAGACGAGTTGTCGTAGTTATGTCACACCCTGCACTGGCGATCAGCCCTTCGAAAGCAGCGCGTACGTGACAGTACTGCGTTTCTACTATGTATTATGAAATTGTCCTAAAAATTGCAGCGCTAGCGCAGTGCTTTCTGGCGAAGAAGCTCTGTGGAGCGAAGACTAAACCAAACAAAGCAAAGGCAGCTTGGGCCTGCGTCAAAGAACCTAACACTGCCCACAATGAAGGTGAAATAGTGATCACCAAAGTGATTGAGGAACGCATAAAGACTTATCTCAGGCGCCTTCTAAGCATTTGCAATGATTGATTAAGCGGCACGTCAACTAAAAAGGACTGCCCCAACACTGCTTCACCATTACGAGAAATGGATGTCACTCTAGATGATTTTTGAATATAGTTACTCTGTATGGGAAATGATCACAAAAATATGTAGTCCTTCAGAGTACTTTTCGTGAGAGGGGGGTCAACCTGGCAAATGTGGAATGTGCGCCTCCTCATCCCCATGGTCTTTCTTTTCTCCGACCAGCTTCACTAGTAAGAGGTAGAAAAGCGGCTACAATCCTACATAGTCTTCAGCTGCATCGTGCAGCCTTTTTTTATTTTTTGTTCGTTTTCCTTCTTGTTTTTGTTGCTCTGCACTTCTAAAATGGAGTAGGCAACCTCATCATTGGTCCAGAGCTAATTTGCGATTGTCTGACTTCATAATCCATGGCAAAGGCCCTTAACCACCACCTTCGATTGGGATAACAGTACTTTACTACCGTCCCTGGTGATTGTGTATCTTTTGAGTGTAGTATGACAACAGCAATAAAAAGAAGATTAGGTAAGAACCATCACAAATATGAAAAATGGACGCTCTCATGGATGTTACGTTTTCGCAGCGTAGCTTGTTCTGTCCGTTCGCATAATTGAAGGAATCTTCGACGGAAAAACTCTGCCTTCACTACAGGAAAACGATACCTTAGGACCCTAGCCTCATGAGCATAGCAAAAAGAACGGAACAGGAGCGTCAGTTTCGATAATAATAATCCTACACACACGACAAAATGATCACTCTTACCGTGGAAGATTCCTTTAGAGCGAGAGATTACGATGAGATTAATTGGATCTACAGTAAAAGTGGGGATGCTGACTCAAGCATTTGTAGCGGAAAAAGCGAAAAAAATCCACCAGGTACGCGCAAAGTAAGGCCTGTTTCCCTGCCCGTTGACCATCGACATAGGACGATCTAACAACCTAGTGAGGAGTCGTTTTCACGTGGTAACCTGATAGCCATCATCAGGCCAACAAACACCATGCTCTGTGATAACGCTTCCCACACAAAAGTTATGTGATACGGCCGCTCTAGGTGAGATACCCTTTCAAGATGATAACTGAACGATATTGCTGCTGGCAGCCACTGATAGGCGGATCTCAGGCGGAGGCGGAGCTCAGGGAGGATTGACAAGCCCAGCGTTCTGCAACGAGCGCACCTTGGGCCACGAAAAGACCACAAATCCCATCCTCTGGCCCCTGACCACTGCTTCCACTAATGCATTTACTTCCATGCCTCATCCACCCTTTATCGTAATCTTTCGCTTCAAGGTATCGTTTTCTGTGGTAATGAAGGTGGAGCTTTTTCCGCGGAAGATTCCTCTGGAGCAACACTCTCACCTCAAATTCGTGGATAGATAGCGGTCGATAATGGAGCAGAGGATGCCTCATTGACTGAAAATGATGAAAGGAGCAAGGAGAACAGCCTATGAAGCTATTAACAAGTATCCCCTTTCGAATAACGAAGGGGCGGGCCGGCCAAGCTGCACGAACTTGCTTGCTCCATGGCTCCACAAACACGCGCGTATTCGCAATTATAAGCGCGGTGCGAGGTATCTCGTCCAAATGCAAAGACCAGTCGCCAAATGCTGAACTTGTAAGACCCAAGCGCATCGTCGCGCACTTTCGGGCCGCGACAACGGCACATCTCTGATATTTGTGGGCTACTCTATCCCACCCACTGAATCGACTCTTCGACACGGCTTACGCTGGGGGTGTTGCTTTCAATATTTCAGAAATGAAGAACCTATTATTAGAAAAAATTAGTCGAAATAATAAAGGGGAGGGGCACAAAGAGTTAGTTTGGCTTTCATTTCGCACGGGCTCTTAAACGAAAGTCAAACGTTTGTAAGCATATCCCCTCTCCGTTCTCTTCAGTAAGGAAGGGGAGGAATTGGCATCAGAATGAATACTGTGATATAGAAAAAAGTTGCATTAAAGAGTTAGCAAGTAGGCTTATACTATGTTCCTTAAAAAGCTCCTAATAAATTTATATTCAAATTTTATAAACTTATTTTTCTGACTATGCATTTAATTAAGCAAGCAAGAACAGCATCTTTACTATATCCTGCTGCATAGGCTCAAGCATAATCAAATAATAGTACGGGTTCGCGTCACGTGAGTTTTAATGACCTTTTGGGAGTCAGGGTAACATTTTTGAGAGCAAAATAGGTTAACATGTGCAAACATGCTGATGGCATTCGGAGAAATAGAAGTAAATGTTGCTTTCTAGTCACTAAAATTATGAATGCTCCTTTTTTCCTTCCAAAGAGCACTACTGTGGCTAGAACAATTAGAAAGTTCTGCGAAGGCAAAGTGCTGTCTACAATTCAACATAACAGTTCGTTGTTTTAGTTGACAGCTTCAGGTTCTCATTCATAAGAAAACGAAAGTACACTTTTATGACAAAGAGTAGTCAAGTAAGTAGTGTTTGATTGGCAAGCTTCTCAAAGCCCCTACTGAGAGGGCACAAAGGAACAACAGAATCAGCGAGCGAAAAAAATGAAACGACTCTGAGGCTATGCTGCGTCAACTGCATAGATACCCTTAGAGACAAGCTAAGAGAGTCGACAAGCGGAATGAGCAGTTATGACAATTGAAAGGTCTGCTCTCAAACGGAGGCAAAACCAAAAAGCTGGGAAGTCTGTCACTACTTCGAACGGATTACAAAGTGTTGCGATGACACAACGAATCGAGCACAGTGCATATACCATGCAAGCATTGAGTGCTTTTGTAAAGGTGTTCACTGGGAGGGGAGCTTATTTGAATTTAGAGTTGAATGGAATTATTTAAAACCTATTTATACTCTCTCCCGAACTATGAAAAAGTTCCCTACAAATTCATTTTTTCTTATACAGGCACAATCCGGGTAGAGGTCGTCGTGAGAGAAACTTTCTTCGGTCTGTAGGATGGGAAGCTAAGGGATAATCACAGATCTGGCAGTCCCGTGCATGAAAGTTATCTGACAAGGGCCTAAAGCTTGCAAAGTAAGCTGCAGCAGCTGCAATGTTAGCCGTCAGCAGCAAGTTGTTGTTTGGACGTCCTCATATGCAGTGCTATCTAGTCTCATACTCTTCTCTCCGCGCTCAGTCTCTCATTGCCTCGACAGAGCCGCATTGCTGAGGTGACGAGCCTTGGTCTAAGCTTTTTTTTTTCAGGAAATACTTTCCCTTTTTCCTTACTGCCCGCCCATTTCGCACCGAAACGTTCATGTTCGTGTGCAAGAACCCAACCAATTTGTTCTTAGGGTACGCCTTTAAGGGCTAACAGCATGCAAGAGTTTCTTCGCATAAGCCAGAACGATTCAAGCTTGGTAGGGTTCCAGAAGCACCTTGGTCTCACCATTTACCCTCCATTTCTCGACATCAACCTCTTCTTCCCATTGTCCTAGCTAGCGACCCTTAGTCAAACCCTACCTCCCGGGCTAAGAATCATCAACATCATTCCATGGATCGCCATTGTCTGGGTACATCATCGTCAATTTTCAATTCTCATCTATCCTGTGGTTATCGCTTGCACAGTGATATGTATATTTAGCCGTCATGGATATGATAGAGACCCTTCCCTTCGAAAAACAAGAAAGTTGTTTGTGCAGACATTACACTACATTTGACGACGGCCGCGAGAAAAAGGCATTGTCAAGTGCTCTTAGCCGATGGCCGAATTATAGTATACAGTCTGCACTGACGACTTTCTCGTTTTTTGAAGAAGAGGTCAATACTACACTCAGCTCCCCCCCCCCACCGCTCGTTGATACATACATTCTCACATGCTGTCCTGCGTGGGAGATGGGTAATGGTTGGTCTAGCAGAACAGATAAACTGGGTTGGCAAATGTAGCGGAATTTGTCTACTGCAAAAAAAAAGTTGTAACACCAGCAAGGCAATGAACGTGTGGGAGGAGGAAGAAGAGTGAGTGCTAGGCGCTCGGGAAACGAAGACGTGCCGACGTCGTTGCGTTCGTTAATCCATCAAAAACGGTTTTTCACCGCAGTTATTCATGGTATGCTCGCATGCAGCAGCTCAATTCCACTTGCACTTAGCCAGCTCTTCGCATTCGTTTTTCGTGAAAGAATACAAGCATAAGAGGCCAACCTCCCATGAATAATAATGTGCACCAATTTTGAAACGGGCTAATTTTGTTTAGATTGCCATTTGTCATTTCAATGACTTCTAGTTTATCTGGCGGAACCACCTACTTCGTCTCTGAGCTTAGCGACTCTTTTATAATGCACTGGATTTTCTGAGAGGTTCAACGTGAACTTTGGAGGGAGGAAAGTTGTGGGTTGAGGAAAACGGCACACTCTTCAGTGCGTTTGGCGCATTTGATTTGCACTCAGATGCTTATTATGATGAATATAATCTCTTTATTCAGTTCCTAACCGGGATAGGGGGAGTCCAATAAAAGACGGACTTCACGATGAAGTGGCAGCTCATTGGAAAATAAGTTGAAGATGGGTAGTTATGCACGAAAGAAGAGGGAAGCAACAAAAACGGCCTAGAAACCAATGAATGGGACCCGTTCCTTGCTCATTGAATTCCGCATTGCTGTGATTATCATCGGTGCTGCCCTCTTCAACGCTAACGCTCTTTCTGCTAAACGGCTACAGGCTTAGATAGCGAGAGGTGACGTACCGCTCCGATAGCGCGCCAATGGCGCCGCAGGGAAGGCCATGCTAGATCGCCGAAGCATATCCCTCGCAGTCGGTCCGCACCCTCGAAAACTCCGCCCGCTTCTCCACTAGTTAAGTTTCCTCTCCTTTGACCTTATTATGGAACCTTTTCATACTAAAAAGGGCCAAAGGCGTGCTGGAATGGTACTAGCAATTTTCAATTAAAGTCAAAGATATTCAGACCTTGGTAAGTGCGTTATGCAAAGGTGGTAAGTAGAGATTGTCCTCACGCCGGAGTGGTAATTGGGTCCACATTCATGTCGGAGAAAAACTGGCGCAAAGCTTAAATGGTATCTGGAGCTTGAGTTTTTTTTCACCGAAGTAAATGTGGACCCAATTACCATGCAGGCATCTCCACTTAACACCTATACTCAACGCACTTACCAAGGTCTAAAGGGAGTTTGGTTGGAAATTGTAGGCCAAAAGAGGGCATAGCTTTTGTGCATACTAGCTACTGTGTTACTTGCATGATGATGCGGGATTCCATAGACTGATTTTGCGAAATTCAGGAATTGACCTTGCTGCCTCATTTGACCCCTTTCGCGTACGAGCTCTAGGGGAGTGAACCCTTTGTACCACATGCCTCATGTAAAGCTGCGATAAAACAAGGAACCCCAGGTTATGAGTTCTCGAATCCGAAATTTGGACATACATTCATCCGGATGTGACAGAGGTACTCAGAACAATCGTCGGAGCATGTCTTCGAGCGATCATGGCTCAACTACTAGGGATGCGTTGCAGTTCTCCTCTTCAGGTCAGGCTTTCTAGAAGGAAAACTGAGCGTCTCCCCGTTATGGGTGCAAGTAACAGTGATTTAGTGAGTGTATAATTACTCGGTAATACAAATCAATAAAAATCTTGAATAGCGTAAGCTTTTGCAGAGCGAGCTGCCACACTCCATCCAACAAAAGCCTATCGGCAACGAAGAACAACGTTGAAATGCACAGAGCTATTATGTTGGAGGCAAATGTAAGAGGAGAGAAGAACGTAAGAAGATGATGAATGAAGTCACTGAATGTGAGCTCAGCGCCAGAATTCAAGATAAAAAACACGACATGAGTTCGCCAGTGCCCGTTGGGAAGGAAAACCAAAAGGAAATGACTTGACGGAACTTTCGCTACGCAGTACATCTGTTACCAATCAAGGTATGTACGAGCAGCTTTGGGATGCATTTCGCTCAGCAGAGGTCCATCATGGGCGGGGGTTATCAAGCTACCTCTTACTAGACGACGGCATTACTTCCCTTGAAAATAAACTCAAGGTTTTAGAGGAGATGACTTCATAGTGAATTTTTGGTCGTTCTGATGCCAACGAAGTTTATAGGTGGAAAACTTTATTGATGGTTCGACGTTTCTACCAGATAGTCTTTTTTTGGAAGCCTAAACGTGGCTGAAGGCTTAAAAAAAACAAAAAAACACTCGAACGCCCATTCTCCCTAGCGTTTCTTACTTACTTACTTTATTACATGCTTCTCGCATGTGTAAAAACAACAACAAGATTAAGGGAAAAACAACAAAAAAAAACTACAAATGAACATAGGCCAATTAAACTGAATGAGGACAACGAGGTCATATATTATCGAGCGGAATGGAAATAATGGATACCTTGCGTTTGAACGTGGAAAAGAAGCCTGGTATTTGTAGCTTTTGTAGATTTTTGTTCGTTGCTGGAGCGACTTTGGAAAAACCCACCAAAAACTCAATGAAAGGGAAGTAAACTCATCCATGTCGGAAATGGACGTCTTAACTATAGCTTCTACAGGGGTGGCCAAAAAAAAAGAGACACTTTGCCTATGGCACACATCACCAAACTTTTCTTCCCCCCAGGGTGCCGCTGTTGATGGGAGTTTTACGGCAATATTCCTTAGATGTCCCGCCATCAGCAGAAGCAGGTCCTCCTTCATTGTCCTCACCGTTTTCAGAATATGAAAAAATCTGCCGTCGCCGTCAAGCTCAAGGATGTCTTCCGTAATCGCGCTGTCCTTGAGCAGCCACAAAATTAATTCAATCGATTAGCTGACGGATGTCTTCCTATAATCTGTACCTACAACTATGCAAGACCCCTTCCCGCCAGCGCATCCAAAAACCTCATAATGGTCCACGAACCATGGAGGGCCACGTTGAGTTCGGACCGTTCACAAGGTTTCCATGGTAAATTCTTCAGATTTCGTCGGTGTAGAAGGCCATAACGAAGTTTGCTGATCTTTTGGGATGTGTTCTTCAATCTCCATTTGGGAGCATTCGGTTTGAATTCAGCAAAGTGTTATTAGCACCGCTCCGAGCGAGAGGTGGAGTGTCTCTTTTTTTGGCCACCCCTGTATACAAGGACGGCCGAGTATCCTCTTTACTCAGAGCTGTTAACTAGAGTGGCGCTTCCGCTCTCGCGGTAGGAGACTGAGTAGGTTTACTTCACTTGCCAGAGGCTTCGGCTAGGTTTCCCAACGTTCCGGCAGACTACAAGGGAGACGAGGTGTTTGGAGGTTCAGAACACATTTTTTGAGCCTTGAGCTTGAATATTCGACCCAAGATCTCTAGGAAGGCAATTCGTTCGAAAATTCGAGTGAACAATAATTTCTTCCGCCTCAAAGTCGCTTTGGCAGAAGATAAGATCCAAAGTTAACACGATGCCGAGGTCCCAAGAAGAGAGAAGTTAGAGATTGCTGAAGCAAAGGATGGGAGATTGAGACAATTTGCGGAGTTTATTTATAGAAGAAGTGGCAACTCAGAATACCTCCTGCCTAGTGGCCTGGTAGGGGTGGCGCCACTACCTTTATGAGATCTACTACTAACATTTTAGTTATACCGATGAACAGGTGAGGTTTGAATAAAAAGGCGGCGCTGAGACTCGCACGAGTATACCAAGCCGAATCCCTACCGTGCCATCCAACATTCCAGCCACTTATTCGGTATCAGACTTGTCTTGGGGTACGAATACATTGACTCCTGTGAATGGAACCACGCGATTCATTGCACGAAAATATGGCGCAAGTCGCCTTGAAGTGTTGTCACATTCGCTCGTGAGGTGTGGATGCGTGGCACATTCCAATGAAGAACTCAGCCACGAACATACCCATGCTTTTGTTTTTATGCCTTCCTTCATCGAATCCCTACATAAAAATTTACTTGCTTGTCGCTTTTTTAGATTGGTTGAAACTCTGATTGTACACTTCAGTCTCAGCTCTCATTAGTAAACCATACCACGTTCACCATTTCAACTACTCTGGCTCGTAATACGCAACTATCAAGAGTGCCAGTAACAAATCGGACTAAAGCAGATGCCACATTTGCACTAAAACTGCATTGTGAGTTTTTATCAAGAAAAAAAAAAACCCAGTGCAAAAACACAAGTGCAAAAATTTACAAAGCAAACAAGCCCTCCTGAAAGTCATGCTTGTAGTGCGTGCCAGTGCACAAAAAGACGAAGAAAGCAAGCCACTTTTTATTAGTGCATGCATTGACGAACTCATGCTTACTTTACGTAAGTGCAAAGCTTGAGCGAAGAAGGCAACAGGAAAAAAGTCAATTTATTCGGCATCCGCTGCCTCCCCATAGCCCGTCAAAAACGCAGAAAGTCAAGGAGTAGACTTCTGCCCATCTGTCTCTTGGCAACATAATTTCATAAGAAAAAGAGTAACGATTTTTTTCCAATTTCTCGTCCAAAAAATTTTCTAGCCGAAGAGATCATAAATATCCTTTTTTCAGATTTGCAGACTTTTCTCAGCGATCGCGCTCTCGAATTTGGATAGTACGAAAGTAACGTATTGGCTTCATTCGTGCATCATGGAATATGCAATGCTCGGAGTAATAACCCACACAATTGACAAAATGGCAAAGTTTCTTTGTCTTTTTAAGGTAAAAACCTGGTCGCTGGCCTGGTGCAAACCTGGTGCTATACGCTAAAATAATGATGGAACTTTTGGGGCAGTGGGAAATTGCATCGAATCCCATTTACAGACTGAAAGAAAATGAAACTTTTCGAGGTAGGTGAAGCCTCTTTTCATCTAGGCTGATGGTTTATTCGCTCGGGTCAAGACCATCAGTAACGGTTTGAGAGTATCGAAGTTCCAACAGCACTCCCATTGCCTTATAGGTCTTTTGGCGTATCCATTTCATATGAAGTACGATGTCATTTTACGCCCCGGTAGCAAAGTAGGCTCTGAAGAAGGAGGGAGGTCGAAACGTAAACCTAATAAAAAGTACTGAATTTGAACAAGCTTCAAAAAACTGTATCCATCAACTTCTATGCCAAGATTAAAGCAACACTGCTCGCAGGATTCGTCTCGAGGAATCTATCGATGGGTGAGATAGCGTAGCCCACGTGTAGTGCAGATGTGCCATTATCGCGGCTCGAAGGGGCGCGAAAACGGCGCTAGGGTCTCACAAAGCCGGCTTGCGGCCGCTGATCTTCGCTTTCGGACGAGTTACGCAGCGCACATCCCATAACGCGCAACTGGACTACGGCGCAGGCGCTGATCGAAATACGCGCGGATAGCTGAGCCGTGAAGCAGGTGAATTCGCTCAAGTCGTCCGGCCCCGCCCTGCCTTTTCCGAGGAGGAGTTTCGTTTTGACAATTTTCTTGCTTTTTTTATTCATTTTTAGTCAAGTTGACATTCACAGCTTTATTATGAACCACTGTGACCACACGAATTCGATTAGGGGGTGTTGCTTGAAAGGAAGCCATTCCTGGACTAATGAGGTTCCATTGGGATGGGTTTTGTTGAAACACCGAAATATCGCATGATCGCATATGTGTTAACGGAGAAATTCCAAAGCTAAAGACCGTATATTCAG
The DNA here is from genome assembly GCA_002352805.1 of Teladorsagia circumcincta. Taxonomy (NCBI): domain Eukaryota; kingdom Metazoa; phylum Nematoda; class Chromadorea; order Rhabditida; family Trichostrongylidae; genus Teladorsagia; species Teladorsagia circumcincta. Next base: position 112,425 of record KZ345265.1, read on the forward strand.
TAATAGAACATGGAAATATTAAAAAATGATAAGAGGAAGAAGATAGATCATATTAGCTGAAGATGGAGGCCTCCCCTGCCCGCGAAAAGAAGTTCGACACTGTAGCCCTGCTGTTGGAGGCGTTCAAGTTTTGCGATTAGATTAGTCATGAGAGTTTAGCTCTCAGAGGTCTGATGGTGAGATTATGATTAGCCTGACTGCGAGAAACTATGAGGTGATCTTTTTAATCAGAGATTGAAATTTCGTTTCACGGAGCCAACGTTTACACGAAGTATTCCCTCTCTACTACCTACCTCTAACCACACTGTTGAAGGGTTGCTGGATGCAGTCGCAACGAAAGAAAAAGATGTTGTTGAAAACATTGACCATTGAGAGTATCGAAAAAAATTATTAGTGGAATAGCGGTTACCGCTAATGGCAGTGAAATAAATAAGGGAAGCATTTTTGCAGAACACTATAATACATTCGAAATAATTTTGTAAATTGACCGGCATTGAGAAAAAGCAGGTCAGCGGTGATGGTCAAAGCTTCCAGTCCTGGGGTTCACTGCCGATTTCGGCTGACCGGCTCATCGCAATAGACGTGTGAGTGCTGATAAGCTATAGTGAATTATCATGAAAAGCTGAGGCAGGGCGAATGTGTCCCGGTATCGAGTCTTGTAGCGCACTTGCGTGGTAAGAGAGTGGAGCTGGTTCAAGTCCAGCCTAAGGCAGAACTTTTGATCATAGCCCAGTATTCTTGTGAATCAATCGTAACGCAAGTGGAGCATTAAATCAGCAGTTAAGAATCAAAGCAAGTCAAAATCAGCAAGGATCAAAATTACGTTCAGGGCTTTCCTTTAGTGGTTGGAGAGACTCAAAACGAGAGGTAGCTAGCTAGGTAGGACGTAGGTATGCTCATCAGCCTATATGTCTGGAGATCATGGCACATTAACGAATTAGGCGAAGGTTACTTCCCAGAATAGCCACGGCTATCTCAATAAATCGTGAACGTAGCCATTTACAGAGTCTCCTCCAACTCTCTAACACTCCTTGCCGTTAGTCGATGATTCTCGGAAATTCGAATGTGAAAATGGAGGCATTCAATAATTTTCCCAACGAGCTCGGCCGAGCAAACCGTCAAGCAATTGGGCGGAAAAGAGAGAACTAGCAATTACAGTTTTTTGGGTGACAATTTTAGAGCTGTATTCTGGCGAAGAGCAGTAGCGACGAAGTGCTGACTGGAACAAAGGGGGCGACGTTGACGACGAGGGGTTCATTATTTATTTTGAGGAGATGGCGTAATTGAAGAAGCGGACGGGAGCGAGGGCCACGTGGGGAAGGGTGGATTATGCATGGAGGCGTTACGAGCGCGGCAATGTTTACGCCTATTTGTTGCTCATAAGTGCTCGAAACGTACAAACACATGAAGCCCCCCTGAAGCCAGAAGACTGCTGGACTACTAAAAATGTCAATGTCAAGAAAGGGGAACGGCAGATCGCGATAACGGGCGTGATGTATGGACGCCAGCTAACAAATGAAGCTTGAAGAGCAAACGGCGTGACGCATACTGACTGATGCCTCCACTGTCATCGAGAACCCCTCATAATTGAAAGAATAGCCCCTTGGCAAATGGTTTTTCTTGTGGTTGCTAACCAGCAATCCAGCCTTGAAGTTTGCGAATGGAAAAGGTAATAAGGAAGCTGAAGTGAGTTTGCGAAGACAAGTGGGTCCGGCCAGGGAAATTATTTTTACGGCCCAGCCATTCCGTAACCGTTGCACCGCCATTCAGTGTCGTAAATTTTTATCCTGTATGGACTCAAGACTCGACCAGAAGCATGCAAAGGGTGAATTGGTTCGTTGAGCTTACTCAGACTGACTCAAACCATTGCCCTGCACAGCCTCCTGGAACGTTTTCATGTTCTAAAGGCGTTATAGAAATCCTGTTGGAATGTAAACTCAGATAAGCGTACAAGATATGGTTGAAGCTCCTAAAAACAGGTTATTTTAGTGGCACTCATGAAGCGTAAGTTCTCTTTCTGGGGCATGAGTGAACTTAAAGCCACAGGGTGAATTAGGTCCCAAGAGCCAGTTGCTCCTAGAGTGAAGAAGAATTAGGTCCGCAGGCGCAGGAGGCGCGTAGCTGTGCGGTTCTGTGTGCAAGCAACAGCGCTAAGGCCTTGCCCTATGTGTTTCCGTGCTGCCATCCTTATGAATCGCGGCATTGGTGTTTGCGCCCTCTCGCGTACAACGCACTATCTCGCCTTTTCCCTTCCTGGCGCCTTTTGCTTTCTCTCTCTAATGTTCCTCATTGCACTTCCTCAATTTTTCAACAAAACAACACGCTAACTCGATACCGACTTACAGCTTTAAATGAATTCAAATAGGAAGTCGGAATTCTTGGAATCAAGAAGTGGGGATTGTACGAGCTAT
>KZ345265.1:134912-145949 GCA_002352805.1 Teladorsagia circumcincta
TTACAAAATTGCCTTGTGCGGTGGATGATTCAAGAAGTACCAAGCGCATGTAAGTGTTGTTGTTAGCCAGACATTCATTCAGTCTCCCTGAAGAGTGGCCAGGGGACTTCTGTTCACGAAACGGGCGCTCATGTCCTTGGAGGGACATCACAACAGGGCCGATGGCAGGTGACACTAGGGCTAAGCCCAGGATGGAGAAAACACCAATGAGAACACATATTGCTGAGATCCTCCCACAGAATCCCTGTCATTGCTTAAGGTTCAGTTCCAACACATCAATTGGCTCACTATCTTGAATGTTCCCCCCCCCTCTCCAAGGACATGAACGCCACGAAATGGAAAGAATGCAAGAATGCTTGTGTTCACTCCATGAGCATTGATCGGCCTCATTTCCTTTTACATTTCAGATGCGTTCGGAAAGTCATCCAAGAAGTCAGGCTCAAAAGAAAGCACGGAAGGCCACGGAATTACTAGAACTGGTAAATTGCCAGTCAAATCTGAATTACGGAATCTTTTTGGGTTCGAAATTATTAGTCGATATAATAAAACCAAAACAACATCTTGTAAACTCAATCAACTTAAAGGAGGTGTCCACGGAAAGGAAAAGGTCGAAGAGGGGAGAAATCGCCTAGTGGGGACACCGGCGGACCTCTACTGGGTCTGGACAGACACGCAACTGGCAGCGGAAGATTTGACATCGGAGAGCTAGCATGGCTCAATGGGGGTCCGGCGATCTCCGCCCACCGTCTATCTAGTCCCTCGTCACAGGTCTACAAGGCGAGTGATTAGATAGCAGAGAGAGCGTTCTATTGAACAGGGCACAGCGACTGGAGTGGCATCAATGACGAGATCAAGGCGAAAGAAAGAGGTCCCATTTCTCATGTTTCGAGCCCTTTTTCATGGTTTTTCCGGCGCTCATGTCCTTGGGGGGGACATCACAGAAGGGCCGATGGTAAGTGACAGTAAGACTAAGCCTAATACAGGGGAGGATAGCCAAGGGGAATATATATTGCTCATATCTTCCCTCCAGGATGCCTGTTATTGTCCAGAGCTTAGTTCCAAGCACAATAATTGACTCACTAACTTGAATGTCTCCCCTGAGTACACGCCGTTTTTCCTTCTTTCTAGCACCACTCACCATCGCTAACTTAATTTGGAATAGGTTGCGTTTCGATCGTATATTCTGCCTTTGACCCAAGTGCCATAACAAGTGTATTAAGACTCACTTACTGGGAAACTCCGAGAAAAATTGCAGTCATTCCGAAGGTTAAAAACCAAGCCCACTCAGGTGAGTTGAATTGCGCAAAGCAAATTGATGTGCAACCATGAACACCTGCGTGAACCAAAAACTGTTTTTTTTTTCAGGACAGCGGAAGTACACTGTCAAAGAAGGAAGAAAAATACAGTTACGCTGTTTTTAGTGTTTACTTTTTGATTTGTTTCGAATTTAAGAAGCTACTACGCAAGGATGAGTAATGAGCGAAGTCTTTCGGCGGGAGCAATGCTTCAGGCGGGGTGCTTTGTCCATACCGCATCATCGCTATGGTACTTGCTTACACTTTTCACCTTCAGCTAATTTGCTGCTGTATCAAAATGGGCGCAGGGGAATTGAGGGGGGGGGGTGGTGGAGCATCACTATGTATGTGGACTGTGCAATTGCTCACACCTCTCCCTCCACAGCTCTCCAATCTCACCGAGAGTTAGTCTTAGAGAGCAGAGACCTGGAGGGAGAATGTTAAGTATGTTGGGCTCTCCTGATGGCAATGTACCCCCCCCTTTATGCTGCGACCTCAGCGCCGAAAATGTTAGGATATCATGTACACAGGTACACGTTCAATGGGTTCATATGCTCATATTTCAGACCTCATACGGAGTACATTGCGAGATTCTTCTAAAAAGAGTAAGTTTGTCTTGGTTTGGCAGCGATAGTTGGCTTACTCTTTCATGAAATCCTCGTCTTTGTTGTTCTCAACATATACCGCTCCAAGGAAGCTCACGAGGGAAGGATGATAGGTCGAAGTGGCCATACGTAATGAGACATATGTATACTATTGGATGCATCGGACAGATTCCAAATTTGCCTTTCAAACCTGCCAAGCGATTTTCTGAACGAAGTTATAAAGCAAAGCAGAGCCGCGGTAACGGTCCGATCGACCCCCCGACGGGTTCTCTCTTTTGCTTGCGCAGCAACACGGTTGAAAACACACCAAATGTGTTGCCTGATTAAACGATGCTTACACGTACCCGCACTAAAACGTTTGTGAGGTATTCCTGACAAGATTGGGCGTTACTTGCTAATGGCTGCACATGGAGTCCCTCTCACCCTTGGCAAACGTTATTGGCAGACAGGCGTGACATTCGTGTGCCGGAGATTACCCCTTTTTGACCAAACACGAAAAAAAAGCGTGTAGGGTAGTATGCATTCATAAATCCATCAACAACCACCGAAGTTTCGAGTAACGAAAAAAGAGTACCTGGCTTCCTTTCTCGCGCATCTCATTATTCGCATGACATTAGTTCCAAATACAAACGGTTGCCGTCGTCCAAAATAGGGCAACTGGCTGTAGCTTCAACCACGGGCCCAAATTCTCGAGGTATGGTCCGTCTGAGGAAGGACGAAACAAACCGTGCCAATTATCCTCACTATCCTACTTACTACACTGGTGTGCAAAACTTAGGGGCGAAATAGGTTAGGTGGCATAACTTTTCAACAATTTGTTGAAACTGGATGAAACTGAATGAAATGAGACGAGAGCATGATGCTCATGAGATCTTGATCTTCGGTCGTGCAATATGTACTAGACCTTCTACATCGCGCGGTACGCTTGAACCTGGAGCCAAAATGGACCGACCACGTAGTGCGAGAGGGTTGGTGGAACACGGAACAAGGAGTATATTGACCACGGCGAAGACTTTATGGAATATAGTGGTGTTCTTAGTTACAGTAAGTTTCGCAGGCAACACTAGCATGACTTTACGCAACGAAAAATCACTGGACCCAGAGACCAGGAAAAAAGGTTGTAGAGTTTGGTCACGGATGAGAGGCCAACACCTATAAGTGGGCGTGGCCTACACAAAAGTGGGCGGGGTTATCCACGAAAGGCTAAAACTCGGTTCCAAGAAGTCCCAGAGACTGGGAAAAAAGGCTTTAGAATTTGGTCGCAGATGGGGGGTCAACGCTCATAGGTGGGCAAAACTTGCGCGAAAGTGGGCCGATCTTGCTGCCAAACTCATATCTCAGTTCCAAGAAGTCCCAGAGCTCAGGAAGAAAGACTGTAGAGTTTGGCCACGGATGGGACGTCAACATGTGTGACATCCCATCCGTGGCCAAACTCTACAGTCTTTCTTCCTTCTTTCTTGGGCGTGGCTTGCACAGAAGCGTGCGTAGTTATCCACGTAAAATTATAGCTCGGTTACAAGAAGTGCCAGAGACCGGGGAAAAAGGCTGTACAGTTCGGTTACGGATGGGAGCTGAAGACCTATAGGTGGGTGTAGCCTGCACAAAAGTGGGCGGAGCTCGCTACCAAGCTTATAACTCGGTTCCGAGAAGTCCTGCAGACTGGGAAAGTAGGCTGTGAAGTTCGGCTGCGGACTGCTTGATTGCTAAGAAGTTTTCGTCGACCACTTTTAGAGTCATTGAATTCAGAGACGGCGAACGTTGCCACCGATGAGCGGCATCGTTCCGAAACTGTGCAGGCTTGCTCTCTGCTCTTGATTGTCCTGTTGTGTAATGACAAACGTTCCTGGTTGAGACATGATATTCGGTTGTCGGAAAAGGTTTTGCGCATTTTAATCCTTTTTTATGATATTCATTTTTTCTTCAGTACAGTAAATATTTAAAGCAACAGTCTCAGCAGGGTTTCAAAAATTCTATGCTATGGGGTCGGAATGAGGCGCTATCCCTAATCAAGACCATAGGAAGTGTCACTAACCAAAAAACTCACCTTAGGAAGCGGCAAAGAGCCAGGAAGACGCCGTTGGCAGGGCGATCACAAATATCTTGAGAACGCCCATTTGCCAATCGTTGCCGCGTCTTTTTCATGGGTTTTACTTACTTATTTCATTTGATTGTTGTATTTCTATTTTTACATGATGCATATGTTTCTAATTGTGTTAGGGCAAATGCGGTTGAAATCCGGCGAAGCAAGCAGTTCAGACAACTCATCCACCAGGTGAAACCTGTTTAAGGGCTTCGCCGGCAGATTTCTTTATTTTTTTCTTTATCTTGTCAACTCTTTACCTAAAACTTAGTTACCGACCGCTTAACGCCTCGAACTCGCTTTGAGACTGTTGCTTTAACAAATACATGCACACACGTGAAGGCGGAAGGATTGCCTTTCTGCAGGAACATCTGTTTGCCGTTTGTTTACAACTCCTGAGCTTTTGAGGCGAAAAACTCGATAAATTGCTCTCTGAGAAGGTCAAGATCATCGGACTACCCATCTCTCAGTTTGTTCAAAAGCAACATAGACTGGTTGTAATCTGGTAATGCCATGTCCGCTAAACAAACCAGGCAGATCAGATCGTCCCATAAGGAGCATGGAGACTTTTGCTGGAACTTCCTCGAAAATCGTGGACGAGCGCTGCCGAGATAAAGTAAATTTTGTCAGATTTTCCGAGCACAGCGAGGGCTGGCATGGCGAGCCCATCCACTTGCCAACATTATTGGTCACCAATTGCAGTGGTGTTTGCCGGTAACGGCACCCAATGAACAGGACGTTTGTAGCTTCACCAATCCTGAAAAATGCCTCCCAGGTTGCAGTGCTGGAATCGACGTTGGAATCCTTATTTTACGCTTCCAATCTAAAAAGCTGCAATCTGCCCTGAACTTGAGTTCATAATTTGAGTTCGTATGCGTTCAACTTGGTAGGATACACTTCTCTTAAGTGGAAATAGTCTGTAAAATTTTATTCCTAATGGTGTCGAAAAGGCCATCGAGAGAAAACTTGGCGATGAGCAGGAAGATCTTACTGAACAATAACATTTAGGCAAGGATTATTTTGGTGCAAACAAAATTTTTCTATCTATACGTCTTACTTCTTCTTACATTGGTAACTCTCTGATTTCGCGCACACGGATCAGCCATCTGAGAATCAGTGGTTGCATAGAAGCGCATTCAGGGAGGAAAATTGTAGGAAAGTTTGAAAATTTTTGCTGTTTAGAAGTGTTCAGTCGCCGTCGTGTTTGTTTGTTATTTCATATCTTCTTTTTTGTGTTCACTAACCCAAGTTAAAAAAATCTCTGGTGGTAATTGTGTGAAAAAACCGTGGTAGCGTAGCGTGGCAATCGCTGTCACTGTGATTTGTTGTGTCTACAGCTTTGTTCGAGCTGTGATGATCTCACTTGAGTCTCGTTTTTGAAAGGAGTCAGTTTTGCTGTGACTTCATAACTCGATTTCTATTGTAATGAGAAAAACTCACTCTAACTGTTATAAACACACCGAATCGAAGTCCTTAATCATCAGCAGCATCTTTAAAAGCTTCAGTTTTGAAAAGGACAGATCTTGTAAAAGTTAATCCGCGAATTATTCTTGGGTCCCTTGTCCTCCTCATTTTCATGTAGGTCTCTCAGTAATGCTTCCCAAGAAAGCGTACCATCTCATAATTCTGACAGGATTGCACGGTCCTTTAATCGTCTGTCGTAAGCTGGACGTCGACGATGTTTATCATTGTGCCCAGCTAGATGGATAATAGACGTAAAACGTTCTAGACTTGTGGTAAGAGTCGTTGAGAAGACAATTCGCTATTTCATGCCATTTTTTAGGGGCGAGTAAATCACAGAAAAAGAAGAAAATGTTTGCTGGTCTCCGTCAGAAGGAATCGAAAAGAATTCCTGTCCGTGAAGTTGAGGAGCCGCGGCGATTGAGCGATGTTGCTCAAGTTCGTTCATAGAAGCATATTTATTTCTTGATTTAACCAATTTTCAATTAACCATATTGGTCCCCCGGCAACTGCCGGAACATCCTTACCGATGGTGAGCTTGACGCCTTCCCTTGTATACATATCGTAACAATCATAAAGTGATATAATGATGTTCCGATACCTTACCTTAGTTCTGTTGTAAATGGGTTTTCCTGCTTGACCTTTCCCCCAGCCCTGTTGGCACAAAACGCCCACCAACCGGTGCATTCCGGTGCACCTTGGCCGATGATGTGGTTGTCGGTTGCGGCAATGCTGAGAGTGTGTGCTGCTGTTTGATAAGATACAGTGCGTTTCATAACTATAAGGTCACCCTAAAATTTTGCATTTCCGGAGCAAGCAGACGACTGGGAATTTTTCTGATATCACCAGCAGATTCCTCATCATGAATAACCCCTGTAACGCAGTTTTGGCAAGAATAACTTCTCTTCTAACTTTCTTATAATTATTTCTTGGTTTTTGCACCGTTTCATAATTATAAGGTCACCATGAGAAAAAGACAATCAGATGAGATTAATGGCAGACATTGAAGAGTTGATAATCCATGGTTCCTCCTCTTTCAAGTGCAAGACCAGATATCCTCAGTGGCATACTGGAGTTGAGATTCAGAGTCGGCTGAGCAACGATCCACCTGCGTGCTTCAATGGTGCTTGTTACAGCTCTTCTGGAGTTCCTAGCTGGCGCGTATCTGCGTGATAATCCACGACGAAGATGTATCTGAGAAATTCTACCGAAATGCGACTAGAATAACTGGATAACCTTTTCCGGATTTAGAGAGTGTTGTGCCTTCTGGTTGACTGAATTACATGAGCACCCGCAATTTTCTGTAAGAATTCGAAGTGTAGACGACGCCTTAAGCTCAGGAATGTGACCAAATGTCTTTGCAAGGCTTTGAGAACATCTCTGCAGCCCATTACGCAGGTCATGGAAAAATTTCCGGTACAACATCATCACAGAAAGCGCTGACACCTTTCATATTTCCTTCACTAGAATAGCGCGCGCTGAAATGGACCGGATAACTTCGCGAGTCACGGCAAAAACGTTCATTTCTACAGGAACTGTTTGTTTGAACCGATTTCATCCATAAAATACCGTCCCTACTGAGACTTACTCGCTGTATGGGGCGATTGCGCCGCGGGCCCAACTTTGTTCGATCACACTGTAATTCAACTTTACGAATTGAAGTTGTACCACCTCCTAATGACCAGTGTGCTTTAAGCCATCCTTGTTGCATCCCTTACAATGTTGCTGCTTATTTTCACCGTTCTGCAGTTCTTAGTTTTCAAGATAAAAACATTAGAATACGAGTGAATGTAATTTTGAGTGGAAGTACTGTTTGGAGCAGCCCTTATAACTTTTCCCTGATCATTGTTATGAACCCCCTGTGAATGTTCACATCTTGTAAAATATCTGAAAACATAGAAACTCTTCAAATAAACATGAGTAGAGCCCGGGGTTTTCCGAATTGCTCGGCAATGGCTCAAGAACCAAGCCGAGCACTAAGAAATGCATAAATCTCGCCTTTTCTTCAAAAGACGAATACAAAACATTTGAGAAATTCAGTTGCTGGATTTGTTTGGAACAAATATCCATTTTCATAATAAGATTTGTTGTTTCACACAAAGTAATATTAATTTTTTCAGGGTGACCTTATAATTATGAAACGGTGCAAAAACCAAGAAATAATTATAAAAAAGTTAGAAGAAAAGCTGTTCTTGCCATAACTCCGTTACAGGGGTTATTCATAATGAGGAATCTGCTAGTGATATCAGAAAAATTCCCGGTCGTCTGCTTGTTCCGGAAATGCAAAATTTTAGGGTGACCTTATAGTTATGAAACTCACTGTATATGAGATATAATAGGACCTTAAACGAAGCGATCACCCCTTGGAAGATACGATACCATAAGATAAGGAGTTACGGCTGCGAAGAATAAGGTGCACTTCAGAATCAAACCGGATAGCGTATCATACCTAACACGCACCACTCGCCGCCCTTTCCACATAGATAAGTCCTTGTTTTTGCTATCCGGAAGCGAATTTCGGTGCCTCATCACTCCGTTCATAAGGCGCTACTGCCGCTGAAACTTCACGTGTTGTACCATTGGGCAGAACCGCTATTCATTCCAGTACACAGTATTCCTTATCGTCCTTATGAGAATTATCGTGGATACTTCCTTTGATGGTGTGTGGAATAGTATGTTATCACAATCTATAGGAAGGCTTGAGGAATGGGGGAAGGGTTTATCAATGTCATTTGTTTTCATTTTTATCGCACGAACCTATGCACTTATGAAACTTGAAACGAGTTGTGGGGTCTCATTCACTAGGGGTGAAGCTACGGCAGCACAGTCTGCTAGAAGAAAAATTTGGCTCAAGAAGTCTTTTGAAATAGCGAATTGCTGCAGTCTCATTACCAGAACATTTCTTCAAGATTTTTTCGGATAATGTGTGTGCGTTCCTGTGCTGAATGACATAAAGATTTACGAAAAGTAATGATCACTAGGTGAGCAGCTAAGACTAAGCCTAGAAGGGGAGGAGGCAGGGTTAGCTGTCACGTTGGACCAATTTCGAAAAATTTACGACCCCCTCTTTCATTAGCGAGTCTCGATACACCCCCCCCCACACACACACACTTATTATCAATTGTACACTAGGTATTTGGCTATGTTTGCGTACTGCTTCGCATTACTACTTCGAGTGTTACACGAGGGGCTGTATGCAACAAGCTCGATGGTCTTCGAGTATTTTTCCCCGACAAACTTCAGGACTTGTTGCATAGTCGTCGGGGACATATACCCGGCCGGGTATATGTCCCCGACGACGTCATATCTTGTAATGCCAGTGGTCCTGAATTGGATCTCGACAAAATCGCGAATGAAAAATTTTCTTATCAAGCTTCAAGAACATGGTCTGTACAAGCCATTCTGTTGTCCAAATGATTACAAGTTTCCTGGCTTGTTAGACCTGCCTTTAGGAAATCTCTTTTATCCGCCCTCATTGGCTGGGGGAGGGAGTGGGAGGTCAAAAAATCCACCGGAGGTGCGGACGCGAGCTTGATCTGGTGCAATCACAGCCGCAGTAAGACGAACAATGGCTAGCCACTTCGCTCATTTAGTAGTGGGATTGCTGGCATGATGCCAGCCTGTGCATTCAGTCGAAAGAAATGACGTATTTTGCGATATAAAGGATGTATTTTGTGATGCCATCCCTGCCGTTGGAATTTGGTTTTCTCTTGGAAATTAAGAGGACAAGGCCTTCATGTGTTGACCCTTGAAGGAAGTGGTCACGATAAATACCATGGGATGAACGGGGAACCTACATCGTGAATCGCATAGAGGACTCACCCAAAAAGCAGATGGTTGACATTTCAAGGGCGGTGTGCCTTATAAAGGGCGTGATAAGGGGCATAACCCATGTCGGGTGCAGCACCACCTACTGCGGAGCAGACGTGGAAGAGGTTGCAGTGGCGGCGTACTCAATAAGATATCGTTATCGTAATTGGCCAGTTTTCATTCTGAAGTAGCACACCCCATTCCAAGCAGAAGTATCTTCTAATCGCATCGTATCTTTATGCGTGGTATGCAGCTCCACCCCGAAGCCAGCGCTTTCTCTTCCTCTGAGAACACTGCTGCACAATTATCCTAGAGCACAATAAATGCTTGCTGTACGTCATGTAGTGGCGATAGGGCTGTACATTGCCGGTCCCCCCCCGCTGCGTTGTGAGGTCAGCAGCACGCGTCTGCGTCCACGCCACCGGTGGACTTTCAAGGCCAATACCCCACTACCTCAGTGGTTGCCACTTTTTGTCACTTTTCAAATATACTCCTGTCCATCCTCGCGAACACATCTAACAAAACGCCTCATTGGTGCTGGGTCACTGAATTTCGCCATAAGCGCACTCACGGAGATTCTTAGCTGATCATATTTCGTGAGATAACTGCTACCATTGAAAAGTGAAAGAAGCGATATCGAGAAATGTAGAGTGAAGCTAATGAGGGTCATGAGGACATTAGGTAAATGGTTGCCAGTGCGTGTTCAGAGTTATTACCGACAACCTACACATGAGTGGACAGAAAGCAAGGAGAGCTGCAAGACAAACTGTGAAGATATCAAGCAGCCCCATCGGATGCGAATACCGAACCCTTGCGATGCTCCGCTGATTCCTTTTCTACCTTCACATCGTTAGTCTACCCTGTAGCACACCCTTGTTATCGTAGCTATCAATCTCGATTCGTGAAAGATTAGAAACAGCTGGAGTGAATTTACTATGGTGTCCTTTACAATTGCCATTACAAGTCTTTTCGGTCGAGATTCTCCTGTACCGCTCCTCCTTACTTTACCACATTTAACACTTTAACTTCTCACTAAATCACAGGAAGCTTAACGGAGGAGAGTTTGGAGTGAGCCGTGTTAAGCAGCTAACATGGTGTGCAATAAATTATTTATCCTACTCGATAATAGATATTTGGTTTAGAGCGTACATAAATTCGAATACTACTACCATTGAAAAGTGAAAGAAGCGATATCGAGAAATGTAGAGTGAAGCTAATTAGGGTCATGAGGACATTAGGTAAATGGCTGGCAGTGCGTGTTCAGAATTATTACCGACAACCTACACATGAGCTTTCGCAAGCTTCCGCTGTATTGAAAGCTGTCAATACAGCGAAAGCTCACCAATAAAGGTATTGAATGAGTCCTGTTCACTAATTTCCTGAAGAACATTTAACACTGTTATTAATGTTTTATGAAATTCTTTTTTTGTGGGCCTAGCACTCAAAATCGACGACTATGGGGTGAGGTGGCTTTATTATTATTATTATTATTATTATTATTATTATTATTATTATTATTATTATTATTATTATTATTTATTACACGAGCCATAGTCGTGTGAACACAATACAAGAAGAGGAAGTATAATCTTTAACCCTGCAACTTCTGTGCAACATTATAAACACGACAAGCAACGCGTGAGAACAAAGAACAAACCATAATCGAAACTTGACAATTGTGGGATAATTGCATATCGGAAAATACAAGCTAAGAGAAAAACAGGGAACAAGGGCTACGGGATCAAGGAATCAAATAGCTGTTTAGGTATTTTTTAAAGGCAACGTG
>KZ345265.1:197801-209614 GCA_002352805.1 Teladorsagia circumcincta
GATTTTGTCTTGATTTCCCGTCTCGCACGAGTGGAAAACGCGCTCGACGCCACCTAGCGCCCGCTAAGGGCGCAAATTTCAAATTTCATGTCTTTTGGGGCCATTTCTCTCAGCCTTTCACCCCTTGGTCCCTCTGTATGCGACCCACCCCCTTTCGAGCGGCCAAATGCGACCCCCTCGTTGTTCTTTGTGCAACGCAGGGTTGGCCCTGCTTACAAGATGGCTCATGAAATTGTCAGAGCTGTGTGTGACGTGGGTGAGCCAAAAAATCGATATCTAAGTGGAGATTAGCTTTTCCCTCAATGCCCTGATCACGACTGCTGATTACAGGAGGCGGAGCCGTACAAAAGCCCATGCAGCGAGGCATCGAGAGAGAGGAGAGGGACCGAACAACGTACATGCCAGCCTCAGGCCCCTCACCTTCTGCTGCCGGGCATTCCCAATCCCACGTTCCCCCTTCGGCCGTATTCTGGATACGACATCGATATCATTGTGATCTGCTGCGGTGTTGCTGAGTGTTATTCGAATAAACGTATTCCTGTAGTTTGGCTTTATACCAGGAACATAAAGCAACAGTCTCAGCTGGATTCTAAAAATTCCATGCTATGGGGTGGAAACGATGCGCTAGCCCAAACCAAGACCATATGAAGTGTCACTGACCAAAAAACTCACTTTAGGAAGCCACAAAGAAGCCAGGACGACGCCGTTGACAGGGGCGTTCGCAAATATCGTAGGGAACGCCCACTTTCCAATCATTGCCGCGTCTTTTTCATTGGTTTTCCTTGCTTACTTCATTTGATTGTTGTATTTCTATTTTTATATGATGCATATGTCTCTAATTGCGATGGGGCAAATGCAGTTGGAATCCGGCAAAGCAAGGTAGTCAGACAACTCGTCCACCAGGTTCAACCTGTTGAAAGGCTCCGTCGGCGGATTTCTTCGTTTTTTCTTTATCACCAGTCAACTCTTTGCCTACAACTTCGTTAGCGACCGCTTAACGCCTCGAATTCGTTCTGAGACTGTGCTTTAAGTAATGGCAAGATGCAACTGAAAAGAGGGAGGTTATGTGCGGCAGCGATGCTCTCATTATGGCAAACCTTTGACGACACGTAGGTTGTAAAATCTTCAAGGGGTATGAATCCGTCCAAGTCTGCTTTGGTAGCCAAATCGGGCTTGAGTATCCCCTAAAACGACACAAAACGTAGTTGAAAATTGAATGCAAGGCTTTGCTATGCTAAAGTATTTACCTTGTAGATGATATGCTCATCGATTGGATTAGGATCATGATTCATCACTCGCACAGATGGCGCCGGCTTTGAACTAAAACTTGTATCGAAGTGTTCGTTCATAATGTTGACGGTATTATTTAAAAGTGTTCAATAATAGTATTGCCAGTCCAGCTCCGCACCCTGCCGTACGATAACATAGGATTCAATGAAACCAAGGTAACCCAGGAATACCGGCTTGAAGGAAGCCTCAAAAATATAGGCGCGGAAGAGCGTTCAGTAATAAAGCTTGAGGATAAGAATGCTCTGGGAAAACGAAGAAAACATAAGAAAACCCCGATGGCGGCCCAAACGAAGACCTTCTCTATTTCAATGCATTTCACCCCGGGATAGTGAAGGGGCGTGTTGAACGAGTCTACTGACCTGGCTGCAGTTGCCGAGTGCTGACGTCATTGGACCGAAATGTAACCGCAGCCGCACTGCGCCCTCGCTTTCCCCGCAGCGTTGCGTGGCAGCCGACTGCGGAAGGCGGGGCTTGCGGACCAAGGTAGCAATTTGGCTTGAGCGAGCTTTGTCGCTCATTTTCGAGCCGCAAAATGGGCATTACATCGACGCTTAAGCCTAATCGCGAAGCATGTCTACAATCTCATCATGATTGCACTGTACTAATAGAAATACTAGCATTATCTAATGTTTATTCGTTCCCCATTTCTGCTAAAATCCACAGTATGATGTGTGCTTTGGCGTGCGGACCTAAATTGGTACTTATCAGAAGTATGTACAATAAGTATGTGAGCACACAGCATTGTTCTTGAACTTAGACAGTTCCGCAAATAAGCAGGTTTTCACGCTACTAGCATTGAATTGAAATGGTGTGTTATATGGTCTGACCTCCTTAACTGAAATCTTCAGTTTGACCTCCTTAACTACAACTCTTCAGTTTCTTGATTCAAAATTTTCGGTCTAACAAGGAAAGGATACTAGGTCGAAGTGGGCATTTGTAATGAAACCTATACTCGCAGAATAAGACGTGTTTTTGGACGCTGATCTCAAATCCGTCTTCCAAATTGATGATTCTCCGAACGAACTAACACATTTTTCTTTCCAAATGAAATCCCACTATAACTAAGGCAAGCAGACGAGACCTGCCAGGAGTGGCTTTGGCGAAGGATAGTGTTGGCGGTTGGCGATGGTAAGACCTTGGTTCGGTTCTCGCTATGGACGCTTTTTGCTCTTTATTGTCATGCTTGTTTTCAGCATTGAGAACTATTAATTTAATGTTGAAATTACGCTATAAGCAATGCTGCCACGTGTTCAGAGGGGTTCGAACATCAACTGTTTTCGTCATAAGTTCTGCGACTTGTCGTGTTTCATATGCGTAGGGGTGTTTCTACATCATAGAAGGTGGCATCATCTGGTTATGGACCAAGCATATATGATGCTTTTTCTTAGCAGACCCAACTATCTCTGTAGGTTGAACTGACAACAGGAACCAACTTCGAAGAGGTGGCCAACAATCAGTCGTTGGTGTTATCCTTAGACAGTAACCCTAGCCTGTCTTAACATAGAGGGCAACGAGCGCAAATTTGAAAAAATACCATACGATCCTTTGGATTGCGCAAGCAACTAAAAATGTTTTCACATAAGTAGAATTGGAAGTTAAGTTCCATTCTATGATCAGGCTTTGTCTATGAGTTGATGACAAAAAATAACTGCCACATTTTTACATTAGGTCAAAATTTCAGATATGGATCTAAAGTTGTCAAAAGGAGTAGTTAAATGCACAGAACACGAGTATCACCCCTTTTGGCAGGAAAATTCCATAACCATGCCCTCCCTATGAGTATCAGAGGCTGTCACTGGCAAATGGCGCTATATTTGCTCGAGCCTCCTCACTAGTTATTTACCATTGCAAATAAGTGTCTTTCAGACAATGTCATCACAGAAAGCAAAAGTGAGAACCCGCCGAGAATTCAATCTCACGACCTCTTGCCTGTCGGCCCGAGCCACTTCCACTGCCTTAGATTGCTTCATACCTACGAAAGGAGGATCGCTCCGCAGATTTGTGGTGGGGGAGTGAGATTCGAGACCAGCTGCATATTTCGTTACAAATGGCCGATTGGACCTGGTATCCTTCCCTTGTAAGATTGTTATTTTGAGAGGGTACTGTATCCTCTTAAGAAGGAACATAGACCAGCGTCGCTGGGCAATTCTCGCAGTTTGTTTTATTACAGACGTCGAGCAGGAACAACTCTAATTTTCAATTTGGGCTCTCGGTGCGGCGCTATTCTCCTCTGCCTTCTTTCGGACAATAACTTTGAATAGATCAAGCAGTTCGGTTTGCTAGTCATGTGATTATGCTCTAATTCAGGTTAAAAATTGTTTTAACGTGTTCAAATGTGTGAAAGTCCTACGATGATGCAAACTGGCTGGCGACTTGATTTTTAGCCATTCTTCAAATCATTACTGTTACTGGTTTTTTTGGTGCGTAACTTCCTCTTTTTTGCGTTTTTGTGTGAGGCAGTGAGAAGTACCGATTGCAAGAAATAAATATTGTCAAGGAGAGCAGAAAATCCTCCCCCACTGATTATTCGTGTTTCTGCATCGGGTCATAAGAATTGAAAAGAGGTTTATGTCGTGTTAGTTGACGATGACCAAGTGAAGCTCTATATCATTCAGTTTAGGCCATTATCGATATCTAGTGATTAGAGACGAGCGCTGATTGTATGAGATATTGATACTGTTGGCTATTGATATTGTTCGATTCACTGAATCGGTTTTCGATTTTATTTCGATTCATTCTCAATCACATCCGCCACCCAAAACGGTGGCTTCGTTTCCTCCTCTTCTGCTCAACACAAGAATTCTTTTGCCTCTCTGTTGTGATAATAATCCTTACTGTAACTGAATGCTTACTGTTAGCTCAAGACCGAACTTTGAGGATAGAGCTCGAGTGCAAAGTCCAACAACGGTTAGAGTAACCCAGATCCAATAGTTGCTTGGCAGCTAAGCCGAGACAACTTCACGATTTTACTCGGCTTTCCCAGCACACAGATTTCGTGAACTTCTGTTCAAACGCTTCGAACCATACTTTCAAATGAAAACCGTTTGCACACAGATAAGTAAACCATCTGCGAGGCGCCTCAGAGATGGTTCAGAAAAAATATCGGTCATCGAACACATCCCACAGGTTGCGCTGCGGGATCGCACAATATCATCCGGGCCACCATCCCACGCCTCAAGATATCATTCGTGCTTCAGTTGCTATGATGCTTTTTTAGCTCTTAAATTTATTTTAAAATTTATGAAGAATAAAAGCAAGATTATAAATAAATTCTCTAAGGAATTTTTAAAGACGGAACGAAGAATTCGATGGCATTATGCACAAGCGCAACTACAAGAATGGGTGCGAATCATTGGACTCGAGAACAAGAAAGGATGGAAACATGACACTTTGTTAAATTAATTGGCTACTGTGGTAGTTGTTACACAACTCATATGTAACATTTGATATTTATTGTTTGATATGATTTATACAGATGCAAAATTGATGGTCATCCCATGCCATTTACTTGGCCCACTGGAGCTGGAAATTACAAAGGGATCCCTTCCATACGAGTAAGGTTCTGGTAACATCATAATGTGTCTATGTGTTTCTATTAGTGTAGAATTTAAGGAAGAACTTTTGAGGGTAAAGTTAGTTATGAGTTCTGGAAATACTTTATGCAAGAGGGTAGGAAGAAGTTAAGAGAGTATAATAAAAGTAATGGTACACGTATTGCAATCGTGAAAGAATTGCTTGTAAGAATGAAGGATGAAAACAACCTAGGGTATTTATAAGTTTTTCTTTCATGTAAAAATTTAATTATTCGTTACTAGTTGTCAATTATTATCCCAATTCAGTTTACTTCTGCGTACGAAAATTGTGGACATATACAAAAGTGCTAAGGTAGAAGTACCAGCAATGTCCGTCAAAAAAGGAGTGTTGTCAATTGGTCAAAACATAGTAAGTAAATACTGATTAATGAACTATTATTATGGATGATGTATCAATTATAAACTTCGGAAATGAAGTCTGCAGTAGCTGCAATGAAGTTTCGTTTTGATTTGCCGAAATGAAAAGGTCTAACCTTTGTTGAAATGTTAACTGAAGACGATCGCAAAGACTACTTGTAATCAATCATGTATAGGATATTTCAGAAAAAATTGTATAAAATGTCTTATTATTGAGGAAGGTCGCCTAGAAAGAGGCTCAATGATTCTACCTGGTCTTGAAACCTATGTGAATGTAAACGTGGGAAGAGTAAGCATATTATATGTTATTGTTGTGAAATAAGTGTGATTGAATTGTAACGTAATTAATTTCGAATAGACAAGCTGAATCGAAAGGTCCAAGTGACACAAGACTACTGTGATTCAGAGATTCAGTGTCAAGCCGTTAGCGATATTTTGGGATAAAAGATGAACGTTGACTCTATGACAAGATATTGAAATAAAGCTCACTAGAGATATCATTATTAGTTTTATTAGTTCTCTATCCAATCCGCCACCAGGGCCAAAGGTACAGGTTACTTGCTTTCCCTCAGCACAAGCCCTGCTATGCCTCCTTGTTCTGATAATAAAGATTCCAAAGTTAGCGTTAGCACAGTAGTGGACTTTGAAGGGCAGAGCCTGAGTACAAGATTCAGGAGCGGTTGGAATTACTCCAGACCCAAAAGTCACTCTTATCTTCTCTACAAAAAAAAGCTTGCTTCACTTCCTTCTCAATTGGAAATGTATTGAATTTTGGGTTCTCAAAACGGAGGTCCAATCAAAGGAAGTTATCCGAGTCGACAACAAGCTCTGACTCTATTTCCGCCCTGACGTAAGAGGAATCGATCAGTGATATACCTTCTACTCTCTCGTGATCTCTTCTATTTGTCTTAGCCTCTATGACAAAGATTGGGAAGCGACACTTGAACGTCAATATGCCGAAAACAGCAAATAAGCGAACCTCATTCCCTGAATCTGACGGGCTCCAAGCACGACAGCATTGAGTAGGCACGCTCGAAGGAGGCTGTCAGATCTCAGGGCCCGGATAGTGCCTGATTGTGAAAGACTAAGATGGCGATCTGTACTTTGAACGCACGAGAGCTTGTATCCGAAGCTCACGTCGAATACCTGGAGATCCAAGCCAGGAAGATCAAGTTCGACGTCATCGGTCTCATTGAGATGAGAAGGCACCCCCGTTACACGCCGCTTTTGACACTAGAGAGCTGTTCTTTGGAACATGCGACAGCAGAGGTGTTGGCGATGTGGGTGTCCTCGCCAGCACGCCCTCGGCCATAAACATCGACTCGTAAAGCTTTACGACTAGAATAGGGCGTTTGAGTTGAGAAGATGTGGTTCGATTCCTGACAATATTGGCCGCCTATGCACCAACATCAAGTTACGAGAAGGAAACCTACGAAGCATTCTGTATGGAACATAAGAATTCTACAGGGAAACCATTCCTTCCTCAGTGCCGTCGTCCACGAGCAACGCTAAAAATGGAACGAGAAGAATGGCTGAGGAAGTTTACAGCGCTACTCACGGAATAGAGTGGAATAAGCAGTGGGAAGAACTATCGCTTAATATGTCAACCAACACCATCCATGGTAACTTCAGGTCCATCTGTCTACTTATAATTTGCAACAATATGGATACGTCGTTTCTCCGGTTCGGTCTGCCGAAGGCTTCCATGTCATCAAGTGGTTGAATAATCCAGTACAGCACCTAGTCTCTACAATGTTAAACCGGAAAATCTAGAGAATTCACCGTCAGTTATCATCAAACTCTGGCTCGACTCTTCGAGCACTATCTGTGAGAGTACGAGGTATCCAAATTCATATTCAAATTTATTACATGTGTTATTCGAAAGCAACGATGTGTAAAAGAGCAAACGAACGAGAACGTACACAACGCATAAGTAGAAATACAGGGAAAGTGAAGTAAATCATGAGGTAGAGAATGCGTAGGTATTCATATGGAGAAGCTTATAGAAAATTTGGAAAACCATTAGAATGCCATTCCTCCTCAGCTTCAAGTGCAATGGATCTAGATTGAGCATCTTGCTTCTGACCGCGCGGGCTGCTTCCATAGGTAAAGCCGAGGGTTCTTAAGAATGGCTTCGATAGACTGCTGGTTTTCCACGGAGCGGAACTACGGGTTGCGGGACTCATTGAAGCTCCAGGAGAGTACAAGATACCGCTTCGGTACGCTCATCGATTCAAAAAACCTCTCACTCTATAGAGGCAGAAGCGGTCATCGAACCAGTGAGCAAGCGGAGCGTTACTACTTTCTACATAAGATTCTTCGTAAGCCGTACAGTGACTTTGCGGCCAGAATTTCACCATTCTGCAAAGGTCGTCATTGACGACACGAGAGGAGTTTCACAGAGTGACACAGTCTCGCACAAATTCTCAGTGCCACTCTCGAGAGCGTCAGGCGCCAGTTGGAATGATAAAATATGGAGGTGAAAGTCCAGGCCGGATGCTACACTACCTTCGGTTTGTTGACGATATCGTGTTTATATTACTGAACGTCGAGCGGAGCGAATGGACTTCGAATGCGTCTGTGGTAAGGTCCGTCAGCAGCTGAACCTCACAAGGACGATACCAGTGTGGAACAGATTGGTTCTATAGCCCCATTCACGTACATTGGAGGGAATATGTACAGGGGGGGGGGGCAAAAAAAAGAGTCTATTTGCCCATGACGCACATCATCGAACTTTTTGTTGCAAAGACTGCCGCTATAATTCGGAATTTTGCGTCGATATATTCCCTAGATGTCCCTTCATAATTCGGGAGCAGGCCCTCCTTCACTGCCTTCACCGTCTCCAGAATATGACGTCATCCGTCATCACCATCGAGCTCAAGGAGGCCCACAATAATCGCTCCATTCTGGGGCTGCTACGTGTTTTCTTCAATCGGATAAGTGGTGAACAGTTTAGCAGAGACACTAGCTGTGACTATACGAGATAGCTTTTGACTAGCTTCTCAGAGTCGTCGTAATGGTCTATGGTTTCTCGACGACCTCGTTGAGATCTTACCGTGCATCATGTTTCCGTGGGAAAATCTTCCGATGTCGTCGGTGTACAGGAACCCTATGTAATTTTTCTGATGGAATAGAAAGTGCTCTTTAATATGCAGTTGGGCTGATTTGGTCTGATTTTGAAAAACGGCAATTTATGTTGCTTCGAACATGGGTGGAAGTGAGTCTTTTTTTGGCCCCCCTTGTATATCCGATTGCGCCTGCTACGTTTACACAGGTCGGGAAATCAACGTAGTGAACGACCTAGCTTCAAAGCTGAGCAGGAGGAAACGAGCGGCATGAGGTGCGTACGAAAAAAAAAACGAGGTAGCAGTGAAGATGCCGAAGAACCGCCGCTACTGCCTTCATGGCACAAGAATCATCGTTCGATTCCGTCAGCCACAATTTTGTAGAAATAGTCTTGCTAGGGGTGGATTTACCACAAGAAACACATTGCTATCTCCACCCTTGAAAGTCGTAGTCCAAGGGCTGGAGGAATGTCAACAGAATCGTCCGAATTCCCGCGCTACTGGTCGTGGCCGCAACTGCAGTGGACGAGAATCTGTGTGCGTCATTCTACTCTGAATGTGAGGGACGCTGAGCAGGCTCGCCCCTTTGACATTCAACTCCAATCAATGGGCGGATAGCTCCGATTCTCTAGAACCTTTTTTTCATATTGCGGCAGTGAACTTCGAAAACAAACTCGTTCACTTTTTGTGAAGCAGTTGGAGTAATCAATGTTGGAATTCGATATCCGCACCTACACGGGGGAAGGGGTGCAATACAAAAAAAAAACATCTTGTATCCACACTCAAATGGGTTTAATCGCACTTTGCTTGATTCAAAACGAGGGCGCCCAATCTAGAATTGAAAAGCACATTTCATTTCATAAGAAGTTCTTCATAGTGGCCATCTACGTGGATGGAATCAGGAAAATTTTCCCCGGAAACATGGTGCACTGGTCGAGCTCAATGGGGTCCTCGATGGATCGTGTACCGCTACGACGGGTTCCGAACGACGGATTCCGAGGGGGTTTGCACAGTTAGAGCTAATGTCCCTAGAAACCTATCCAACATTGAATCGATTGAAGAAATTATGTGAGGGCTTCAGGCTGAAGCAGTTACCTTAGGTCACCTTGAGCTCGACGACGATGACAGATGACGTTATGTTCTGAAGACCGTGAGGGCAGTGAGGGAGGGATTGCATCCACTTATAGAGGGACATTTAGCGAATACTATGCCGAAGAACTTTCACCATCGTCGGCAATCTCTGCGTAGAAAAAACGGCCGAAGTGCAGCATAGGCAACATGTCTTTTTTTTGCTCCCCCCCTGTAGATCATCTGCAAGAACTTCACTGCTCCAACCGTCATCAGAAATTCTCACACATTTTGCAAGAGAGTCAAGGGTTGCCGCGTCACGGCGGTGCGCAAGTGACTGCAAGCGGCGGTGTGATGGCAAGACGATTCTGTAGGCCGCACCCTATTCCAGTGTGATCGTCTGTCGACTACTTCATCGAGAGAACGTACCGGTATTCAATAACAAAGCCAGCGGACGTTGTTAGTTCGTTACGTTCTATCCCAATGAGCTTCATTAGAGCGAGTGTCACTTCCGTGTGCTGAATGTGAGATATTTTCTAGTGAAATGGTAACGAAAAATGTCTGAAATTGCATACCGAAGCATATCCAACAATCCTTTGAGTGGAGCCGTTTCTAGCTTCTTCTATAGAACTTAAAAGATGCTCCAACCATACACCAGCCATAAGGTCACGGCACGGAGCATAGTTGGTGCAGGCAATTTGCGGCATCTCAGCTGAACTATACATTTGACGAATTTCAGAGTATAACGAGAAATTAATGCCCCGAAGAGGAAATGGGAATCGCTCACCGAAACCCATAATTTCGTCGATGATTTTATCTCTATCGTAACCCGGCAAGTCGGGACGAAGGAGCCAGTCCGGATATGATGCATTATACATGTCCTTAATTGAAAAATCACACATCGTGAATCAGGGTATGTTCTTAGCAAACTGCAACTAACGATCTCGATGAGATTGTCGGCTAGATCGGCGAGTTTCCCCAATGATGTCATGTTCCATCCCGTTTTCTGACCAACGTAGTTTAGTAA
Source organism: Teladorsagia circumcincta (assembly GCA_002352805.1). NCBI lineage: Eukaryota > Metazoa > Nematoda > Chromadorea > Rhabditida > Trichostrongylidae > Teladorsagia > Teladorsagia circumcincta. The sequence continues at coordinate 208,202 of KZ345265.1, forward strand.
AGGAGCATGTTTTCTTTTTGCTTCCGCCAAGCTTGGCAATAAGTCCTCGTCGATTGGTTTCCACACTGAAATTCCAAATATTTGCACGGCCATATATGAACGATTGATTAGCCCTCTCGTCAGGATGCAGATGCACTGAACAACCGTTCGTACTTGCCAGTGGGTTGTGTCTGGTTTACTTGATCCGTGTCACGGAGCCATGCCCGCAGGTGCAACACTTGGTTAGACTAGATTGGGGTCGAACATCGTCTCAGAATAGCAATGTTCTTTTCTCACGCTTTCTTTCAGCGTATAAATGTTGCAGCTTTTGATGGAACGCCCTTTTGCAGAGGAACAGTTTCTAAAATGCTGGGTCGTGGCAAAAGTTTCGCCCCTAGCTGGACTTGGTTTGACGTAACCTGAGTCTCGCCTGAGGCGAAAACTTTGTTCGTAACCAAGGTTAAAGGCGGTGAACTTGGATGAAAATGGTGTGTATGAATGCATCGTAGCGAAGGCTGATCTGCGGACGAACTGCAGGTGGGAAGGAAAGCGAGAAAAACCATCTCTAAAATCAAGCCCTCAACCTGCAACAAGTTCGAATGTAGTAGGACGGCGAGGCACAGTGATCACAGAAGACAGAATACGCGAGAGAGCACGTCATGTAGAGGGCGCACTGATCTCCGCATCACTCCGCGAAAGGTGGGAAGCGTTGGAACGGGGGTTGATGGTTGCACGTCGGTAAGGATTAGCCCCCTAATCCGCAATTTATACAACGAAGATGGCATGGTACAGTTAGGCGAGGACCCTGCAATTTACCTGGCGGTATCCTTCCTACTAGACGGGCTAATCCCGGGGCTTCTTTTTACAATCACAAACGAGTCAAAATTAATGAACAATTTTGACTAGACGCTTCAATACTGCGCATGTGTTGTACATTTGATCAGTGTCTCATGCAAAACTTTAGCTATACTTCGTAAAAATTCTCGGGTGTGTTGATCCTACTGCTACAACAGGGTAACTGCTGCTGTAACCACTCTCGTGAGCATGCAGGAACTCAGGTGTGCTATGTCTTGGTGCTATCGCGGTTGTCACTCTCCTATAACGGGTTCTTGTGCCTGCATGTTTTAGTACAATTGTGACCCCAAACAGAGTTTCGTTAATGCATTCACGGCCACCCTTCTATACTCTTGATTTCGCAAGGAAGAACAAAAGATCTCATTTACCTTTGTCGCTGTTCTTGCATTCCTTCACTGCGTACATTCGCAGCATTGGGTCGTCAATGGTGTACGGTACAGGACTCCACACGAGCTCCCGAGAAGGATCCCAATCAGCCCATCCAACAGGCTTGTACATCCCAGCAAGGATCACCTGCAAAGTGTTAGCCGTTCTCATACGTTACAACTGATCAACGACCTATCAATCAGTAATACCATT